>JANHJO010008067.1:271819-282043 GCA_032468235.1 Pseudoxyrhopus heterurus | reverse complement strand
ACTGCTAAATTGCAGGCAGCTGGGAGCTGAATACTTAATTACAAGTACAGCGTTACTTAACCAGCTGAGCCACCGAGCTATCCTGTCTCCCCTGGTCCTTCTCGTCACTAGACTAGCCAAGCCCAGTTCCTGCTACCGTTCATCGTATGTTTTAGCCTCCAGTCCTCTAATCATTCTGGTTACTCTTCTCTGCACTTTTTCTAGAGTCTCAACATCTTTTTTATAGTGTGGTGACCAAAACTGGATGCAGTACTCTACGTGTGTTCTTACTAAGGCTTACTAAGTGAATTATCACTGTCGTTAAGCAAGAGTTCACGTGATCGTGATTTGCAACATAACCTGCTGACTTCTCCATTGTCTTTACTTATTGGAACCCAGTGGGAAGGTGGCAAATGGTGATCATGTGACTATGGGATACTGCAACTGTCATAAATGCACAATGGTTGCCAAGGCCAATGTATTTGTTGTAAACTTCAAACAAAAAATTTCTTTCCAAAAGTTGTTAGTAAGCAGCTATTGGATGTCTGATTTGATTTTCTCTTACCGTAGAAACTCTTAAGGAGCACTCTAGACACGTTAAACAGATGGTCAAAAGGTAAATTTGGATTGCACCCAGACATAAGGCATAAATGTTATCAGAATCATTTTAATTTTAGTTAGTGTTTTTTTTTATAAACTTTGTCCTTTTGCTGTATACTTCATTTTGGTGTAATTTGATAGCAATTCTTTTTTAAAAAAATAAAGGTGTTTGGTTATAGCAGCGGAAAATAACATATAACTCACATTTGATTATGCTAAAAACAAGCTGCTTATCTTTGCAGGCTTAATGAGGTAGAAAGCAGACAGAAAGCCTTTAAAAATTGGTATTAAGGTGGTTTATGAAACGATGAGGATTAAACTTTGAAGCTAGAATGCATTTATATTAGATGCTTGGTTTTAGTCCTACATGGCCGATGGCTGTATGAAAGAGATTTCTGAATTGGGTAGGAAGGAAAAGTCTCTTTCATCATGGTTAGTTAGCATTCCCAGATCTGGGCTGCAAATCTCCAGATGACCATCAGACAGCAGCAATGTTTTTTGTATCTGTCTCATATCATACAGTGGCCGTCTGGATCACTGCAGCTCAGTTGCGGTTAGCCCTCCTTTTGTAGGTCATCAGTAGTTCAATCAATATTTCTTTTCTTTTCTTTTCTTTTGCAATTTTAAGGACATCTTTCTCTCTCCCCTCCCCTGAATCACTGCAGAATTTGGTGGTAGGATTGCTAAAAGTCCAAAGTAGGGTTTCTCACTATAATACTGTTTTGTAAGCCCTAGTATTAACTTAACCTTTAAAATATAAATTTAAAAAGCCATAGGTCTCCTCTCCTGAAAAAAAAAATCTTCTTTTGCATCTGTTCACATTATTTATATCAGGCTCATAGCATTGATTGAACTTCTGGTGACATGGAACCAAGCTGGATGCATTGCCATTTGCACAATTGAGAATTGCACAAATTGTTTTCAGATTGCAAGAGTGCCCTCCATTATTCTCTGGTCTGTCTGAATCAGAACTCTGAAGGAGTAGAGTAGTTTTATTCCCAATCGGATTTCCTTTATTTGCAGTTAGCATTTGGAGGGGAAGGAGAAATTTTACATTAGACTGCTTGGTGGATCACAGGTTGTACAGATGTGAATATATACATTTTCAAACTATGTTCTGAAAAGCAACAATAGCAATAGCACTTAGACTTATATACTGCTTCATAGTGCTTTACAGCACTCTCTGGATGGCTTATAATGTCAGCCTATTGCCCCCAACAATCTGAGTCCTCATTTTACCGACCTCAGAAGGATGGAAGGCTGAGTCAATGTTGAGCCGATCAAGATTGAACTGCTGGCAGTTGGCAGAATTACTGTGCAATACTCCACTCTGAGCACTGCATCACATTTAAGAAATATCTTTCTTAAAACATTTCAACAGCAGGGCCTGTAGTAGGTAGAGGATCTGCCACTTCCCTGACAGCCTCTGTAGCTCTTTCTTATCTGTCTTTCTTGTGGGCCAGTTTGTAGTGTTCAAAGAATGGTGCATGTTGGTGTAGGAAGATATTACAGTTTCCTTATATTACACAGCTCTGTGATTGTTTTCAAAATGAACCTCTTGAGCAGTCATCTGGAGCTGCCACTCTGGGCACAATAAAGTACGTGGACCAAATTTTGAGCCCAAAATTTTCATTGCTGAGCAAGACAGCTGTTATGTGAGTTCTGCCCCATTTTATGATATTTCTTGCCACAGTTGTTAAGAGAATCATTACAATTGTTAAGTTAGTAACACAGTTGTTAAGTAAATCCGGCTTCCACATTGACTTTGCTTGTCAGAAGGTCACAAAAGGGGATCACGTGACCCCAATCATCATAAATACATGCCAGTTACTAAGCAGCTGAATTCTGATCACATGACCACGGGGATGCTGCAATGGTTGTATGTGTGAAAAATGTTCATAACTCACTTTTTTTCAGTGCCATTGTAACTTGGAATGGTCACTAAATGAATGGTTGTAAGTCGAAGACTACATGTAGCTTTTCTGAGAAGTGGGTTGAGTGAACAACAGGTGCTGGTTTGCCTCCCAGTTTTCCTCCACTTTGATCGCTACCTATAATGGCAGCTTTGTTGACTATAAGTATAGTACTGTGTGGCTTCTGTCCAGTTCTGCATGCAGGAAGTGTTCAGGGCCCATCCTAGCCATTAGCAAGAAAGCAGAATTGCATGCCATGAAATCAGTTCTGGACTTAATAAATCTGAGAGGGAGCCAAAAGCATACAAACATTTGAAATCTTTTATTTATTTAACCCATTTATACAGCTGCTCATCTTGCAAATGTGACTCTGGGCAGTAACAACACATAAAAAAAAGCTATGACTTCCCCAAAACGCAAAACATAAAACTTAAAATGATTGCCAAGAACAAACCCAATGAACACACATGAATAAGATTATTATCTCATGAATCTCCTGATCTCCAACCCCCGTGTCTTGAAACACTTCCAGGTCTTCAGGACTTTCTGACAGGCCAGAAGAGTCAACCCCAATCTAATCTGGGGTTGACGTGGGGGACAGTATAGTGTTCTCATTCTTTAATTAATGGAACCTGAGGTGTACTCTTCCTCTCAGCCTGATGGGATGGGTAATTGTGAGCCAGTTGCCAACATAAAACTGTAGTGTGTGTGTGTTTGTCTGGCTTGTACATGTTTGTGTAGCAGTTGTAAATTCGAGATGGGCCTAAGTGCATTTTTTTTGGGGGGGGGAGGGCATCTGTTGTAACTTTGAACAGTGATTAAGTGATCGGCCTATTTGTAATCCAGTTGAGAAGTCACAAAGGCAGCAAAGGGCAAAAAACTAGCAAAATTGTGCAAAAGCACTTAGCAGCAGTGAGAGCAGGAGGTCCCTCAGTGTGAACCAGTCCATTTTGAGCACCATCCAAAGCCACAGATGGAGAAACCTTGGATCCAGGAGACTCTCCAACCCAATGCCACTTAGTCTTATTAGGTTGAACTGAAGCCTGTTCTTCTCCTTCCAGACCTCCCAACCTCCGTTTCTAAACGCCGAGATAGAAATTTCATGGCATTACTTGGTCATCCCTGGAGCTGGATATCATCAGCATACTGATCATACCTCATAACTTGCTGTTGGATGACCTCACTGAAAGGCCTCATGTTACATAACCAAGTGTCAATCCCTTAGAGGCCCCACAGAAAAGGGGCCATGGGCTTGACTAGAATATTGATATTCCAGTCAACTCTGAATGGAATCCACCCCATATGAAGAAAAAACAATGCAAATCTGGGCCTCTCACTCCTGCTAAAGCTGGTCCAGAGGAATGCCATCATTGATGATCTTAAAGGTTGCTGATACTGCTGAGATATTAAAACTCGGAAGGCCATGCTGCCTCCGTTACGGTCCCTCCAGAGGTCATCAAAGCCATTTCAGTCCTATGTCTAGACTTCAAACTGACTGAAAAGTGTTCAGATAATCCACTTCCTCCTGAGGCGGCTGTGCTTTTTAAATGTCCCCTAATATGTTTAGTTTAGTTTTATTTTATGGGACACATTTATCTGCTGTCAGCTTGAAAAGCCACACTATGGGGCAGGGAGGCAATTGATGGGAAGCAAGGCAGTATAACAGCAACTGCACTAAAAAGGTTATTTGCTCAGGTACTGAATTTGTCAGCTCAGCCATTCAGCTCCTCGTATATACCGTGTATATATATATATATATCCCTCAACTACTGAGAAACAAATTGAATAGATCTTTCAGGAAATGTAGTTAGAAGTTTTTTTTTCGTTGAGCATGTAGAACAATTTTTTTAACCTTGGCAACTTTAAGACAGGTGGACTTCAATTCCCAGAATTCCCCAGCCAGCATTCTCGGAGTTGAAGTCCACCTGATGTAGTTGAAGTTCTCACTGATGTAGAATGATGGAATACTCTTAAATAAATGAAAATATGAGTGAGCTCTTTCCCTGTTCACACACAGATGAGCGTGCACTAGAGGTGCTATTCAGCCAGTTCCGACAGGTTCCGGAGAACCGGTAGCGATAATTCGGAGAACCAGCAAATACCACCTCTGATTGGCTGACCGCGGAAAATACCACCTCTGATTGGCCGACCACATAGCCACACCCACCAAGCCACACCCACAGAACCGGTAGTAAAAAAATTTGAATCCCACCACTGGCGTGCACACACATGCCACATGCCCACTGTGATTCTTGGCCTATCCTTTTTCCCCCCTTCCTCCTTCATTTACAGGAAAACTGTGTTATAGATGCGGCTTGGAGAACATTTTGTCAGATAAGAGACCATTTACCTGGCTCACATTTTAGCTGCCAAAATAATTCAGCATTGCCATTTTCACATCGAAAACCTTCTTGGGATGTCACTTATCTGATAAGATGTCTCTCCCAAAGGCTGACTTTTATTTACTGCACCGTTTTAATGAGTAGATAGAGGCTCAGAATACCGAACGCCAAATAAAGAAGCAAACCACACTCTAGAAAGCATTGAAAGGGGAAGCCAAGACCAATTATTAAGTTAGAAGGCGGACACCCCTCCACTTCAAAAAGAATCATAAACAGGATACTTTTTTCCTCATGGAGCTGAATTTACAGTGGTAGATCATTCTCTTTGTGATGACAAAAACTAAGTTCACAACATGAAATGTGTCTACTTGGAGCTCCCCCTTTCTTGCGTGGCACGTACATCACGTCCCTGTGACAACTAATTTTACTGCTGTTCTCCAATGACAGGATGCTTTATTTGCTGTATGTATCTTGATAGTAATTGCCTTGAGGTTCAGAAAAGGACACAGGATAAAATCATTAACACTTAATAAGACTCCCTCCCCTTCTCTCTTTTTTACAAACATCCGGCATTTTCTGGGAAACGAAGGCAACCTTTGCCTGTATTTATGTTTATTTTGTTCAGACTCGTGACTCCCTTTGGAGGTGATATGGCACAAATGGAAAGCACTCAGATGTTTAATAGCTTTGTAGCAATTAAAAAGTGCTTGTGATATCTTCATTCCACAGGTTTCATAAAAACCACAGGAATTAAAAGAGCTTCTCTTATACAAATGGAATGTGAGAACTCTTAAAGCTGTGGGAAAAGTGAGGAATTCCAAACAATTTATAGGATTTCACCATGTAATTGTGGTTGCGTTCGGATCTTTTCTTTTCACATTATTATTCATATTATTCGTATTTTTGTAGAACAGGAAAACGTTGGTCTGTTTGTCTCTCAGAATCATAAGCCTCCATTTATCTGTGGCCTGTGGTGCTGAGTGTTTGGAGACAAATGGTTCCTGATTTAGACATAAAAATAAATGACAATGTTTTCGGAATTTATTTAGCCATTCCTGCTGGCAGGGGAACCAAGCAGGATTGAATGAGCATCCTCTACCAGCATGTTGCTTGTTTGTGATTAAGTCAGAATTTTAGCTTACTTTCTCTTCTTCCTATGTCAACATTCTAAAAAAAAACAACTAATGTACTCTGGTTATCTAGATGCATGAGATTGTGCGCAAGGAAGCTAACTGTCATATTTTGGACACAATGTGCAGAGACCTTCTGTAGCTTTCTTGGGAAAGCAGGAAAAAGGGCAAGGAAAGAGAAATAGAGGATGACCAGCAGCAAGGTATAGAAATTTGACAAAATAAATAAATAAGGGGAATGGATTCAGTTACAGCGTCAATATGTACACCATTGGAAGGCCTGAAGGACTGGATGCAGACTGATTGTCCTAAAGAAAATCTATCTGTGTGATTGCTAAAAATCAATATTGATTTGATGGCACATAATCAGTCAGAAAGTGCTATTAAATCAAGGCATTCTTGACACACACACACACACACATCTGAAAAGTATAGATGGAATTTGTTCCCTGTCCATTAGAAAAATTCAATGTGGTGAAAAATTTCTAGAAGTGCCAGAGTTGGTTAAACAACTTTTTGTATACACAGAGCTTATCCCATCACTACAGAGGGCTTACTAAAAAAAGAAATATAGAGGTATTTGCTTTCCATTAATTATTATCATATGTATTTGTAAGGCACGGTATGCCTTACCGTGGCTCTCCACTCTGTGGAGGCAAAAGTTGAACTTTGAAGAAGCAGGACAGCAAGACTTTGTTGATGTCTCTGAACTTTGGTGAAACTTCTGACTGAAAGTCCAGGTTGTCATGGAGAAGAGGAATTGAAAATGACTTGATGGCACAGAATCAATCAATTTATTTTTCTATCCCATTCTTCCTGGGCTATGCATAATGGTTAAAACTAATCTAAAAGGTACCTAAAACTAACATGTAAATTCTAGAGACCAGCAGGTTTCAAGCAGTAGATAAATCACATACATAAATAAATGAATAATGGGGAGGAAGGACCTGAAGAGAACTTAACTATTCTCAAGCAGCTAGTACCACAGCACCTGAGAAATTGAGGTGCTCTTGATCACTTCTAAGAAAGATAAAATTTCCGAGACAGTAGAAATTTCTACATCTCTATAAGTCATAAGCTCTCTGGAACTTGTAAGGGAGACTGGCTAGCTTCAAGAGAACAAACAGAAAATAAAATAAATGGCTTTGTTACCAATACTCCCAAAGGGAAAGAGACTGTTTTGTTCAGTGTTGAGAAAGTCACAATAAAAACATATTTATCCATTGGGTTCTTCTATTCAGGAAAGTCATGAAAAAGAGTAAGGGCTGGTCTGTCATTTCCCAAAGAGGCAGTGGAATATTGAGTAGCTTTAACATTTGGAATAATGCTAATTTGGTTTTTTTTTTTGTCTTTCCTCACACCTGAAATAGAAATTGGTACAAAATGAAATGGAGAAAATGACTGGCACCCACTGGTATTTATTTATAAATATAAAGGTAAAGGTTTCTCCTGTCCAGTCATGTCTGAATCTAGGGGGCGATGCTCATCTCCATTTCTTACCTGAGGGAGGCAGCGTTGTCCGAAGACATTTCTGTGGCCATGTAGCCAGCATGAGTATACACCAAAGGGGCACGGAACACTGTTACCTTTCCACCAAAGTGGTACCTATTTATCTACTTGCATTTGCATGCTTTCAAACTGTAGGTGAGAAGGAGCTGGAGCAAGTAATGGGAGTTCGCTCTGTCACACAGCGCTCGGGTCTCAAACCTGAGCTGTCAGTTTTCTATTTGACAAGTTCAGTGTCTTTAACAGCCTCCCATAATACCTTCCCGTAATGGGGATGGAGGGGGACTCTAAGTAAGGGTGGACAAAATTGCTGCCTCACTATTGCTGATAAAAATGGGTGATTCATTGGATAGAAAGCTCACAGAATAGAGGTCAGGCTGCTTAGCTCTAACTCCATCAGGATCATTTAGTTTGAGAAAGATAGAAAAGACTGCATTGAAGATCAAAACCCCCAGTCTTACACTTGGCTTCATCCAAGATTTATGGCAGCTGTTTTCAAGGGGAACTAAAAAAAAAGTTACCAAATTGACATCTGCACCATTTTTCCCTGCTTCATTCAATATTTTATAAATGTTACTGGCGAAATCAACCTTGGGAAACACTAAACTTATATATTCCCCCTCTCTGATGCTTTACTGAATTAATATTGATAGTCTTCCAGTTGAAGAGTGTCAGGTAAGTTCGGCCCCTTTATCTTTAAAATAGTAGCTGGGCATATTTACATTTATTTTATGTCAAATATAATTCAAATGCCTAAAATAATTTATTGACTTTTTCTCCTACATCAGTTGTGCTTTCTTGCATAAAAGGTCCAGGAAGCAGTACAATGTGGGTGGCAATATCCAGCTCTAAATTGCTCTCTCCTCCAAATTGTGTCACCAAATTTATGTTCCAAAACATTTTTTGTGTGCTTTTTAATCTTCTTGGTTCAATGGACTTGACTGATTGATTTATTGATTGATTATATGCCATCAAGTTGATGTTGACTCTTAAAGGTCCACATACATAGATTTTCTCCAGGAGGATCTGTTTCCAACCTGGTCCTTCAGGTCTTCCAACAGACAACCATCACTGCTGTGATTGAGTCCAGCTGCCTTGCTGCTGGTCATCCAGTAACTTTTCTAGCACTATTTAGTCTTATCAACAGAGTTAGGTCTTCACATAATGCCAACAAAGTATAATAATTTGAGCTTGGCCATTCATGCCTTGAGTGAGAACTCTGAAACAACTTGTTCTTTAATCCATTTGCTTGTCTATTTGGCCATCCATGGTATTCTCAGAAGTATCCTCTAACACCAATGTTCAAAAGCATTAATAATCTACCCATCCTGCTTCTTCAAAGTTCAACTTTCACTTCCATAGAGAGTCATAGAGGGAAAAAAATGGTGGCACAGTTTTGATCTTTGTAGGTGTAGATACATCACAGTATCTTTTTCAAGGTTTTCACTGCTAGCTAGCCTGCCAAGTGCTAATCTGGGGGCATTTCTTGACTGCTAGTTCTTATAATACTGACAGTCAATCCTAAAGGGCAGAAGCTATCCACTAGTTCAATAGTTTCATTGTTGATTCTAAATTGGTTACTGTACCTATCATTACCAATTTGGAGTTCTTTGCCTTTAATCTTAGCGATACCTTTCACTGTGCTCCTTGACTTTCCTTATTGGAACTTGCAAATCATTTGCATTTTCAGTGGACTTATTTCCCTACAAAACAACCTTGGACTCCTTTAATAAAATTGCAATTGTGCTGAATGTTTCAGCTTCATCTTATTCAAGGACAGCATTGGTTCATGCTATGGCCTCTGCAGAAATAAAATCAGTTGAAAAGTTGAAATGCTGCCCCAAGCTTAAAGAAGTTGTCCTTTCTGTCATATTGGAACAGAGAACTGGAGTACAGGTAGTTTCAGATCCCGTAGACATGGAGCTAATGTCATCAGGCAGAAGTGCTGCTTTAAGTACACAAAGCAAAATATATTGTTCTCTCACTAACAAAAGGAGAAGAGGTTAAGTTAGCTTAGGACCTGTCAATTTTGTTTTATTTGGGGTCCTCAGCATTCACATCCATGAAATTCCAAGCTTGTTTTTTAAACATTTTTACAGGTCTTATGAAAATGGTCTATTTAGTCATTAAAAACATTGCACAATCATATTTGCTTCTGAGTTCAAAATCAGTGACTTGGGCATGCATGATGGTCCCGATGCAAAATGATCATCATCATCCCCACCGCTATCCTACAGCACAGATTCTGTGACCACAACCTACATTATGGTTTAATACTGTTGGATCCGTATTGAACCTTGTACTATGAGGGCCACTGCCAAACTCTGGATTGGGAAAGTGGCCTCCTTGTTCTTCCAGAACTATAAATTAGGATAGGCTGAGCTTGGCAAAAGGAGACAGGGATAGATAGGAGATGACTAAATAGGTGGTGTCAACCACAATATGATCTTGATATGAGACTCCTATTGAAATTTTATCTTCCAAAATCAGGAACCAGCACTGTTTCTGCGAAGTGGCATTTGTTTTTGTTTTTGAGAAGTAAAGCTTCACCCATTCTGTTTTTGTAGATGCTGTTCTGGATGGAGATCTTATTTGGTTAGAAAAAGTGGAAAAAGAAAGAGATTTTGGGAAAACCAGAATAGTGCGTGGATTGTAAATCTAGTTTTGTCCTGAAGGCGGCTCAGTGGGTAAGACGCTGAACTTGTCGATCAGAAAGGTCGGCAGTTCGGCGGTTCGAATCCCTAGTTACTTGTC
>JANHJO010008067.1:155641-166117 GCA_032468235.1 Pseudoxyrhopus heterurus | reverse complement strand
TAGGACATTAACACACTTAGCAGAGACACAGAAGCACGCATCACACACACACACACACACACACACAACATCAACAAGCAACAGGGCATGCCGGCACAAGTATACTTCCCTTAAAGAAGCCGGGTAATCAGCTAGTAATCAATAAAGAAGAATGTATGTAGCTCAAGAGTTGAAATGGGGGGTCCTTGGTGCTCTCTGAACTCGGTTGTTTTTTTGCAGATGTTTTATTTCCCAAACTAGGAACATCATTAATGCATCATCATCACCCTTAGCACTGATGATGTTACCTAGTTTGGTTAATGAAACGTCTGCAAGAAAACAACCAAGCTCAGAGAGCATCAAGGGCCCCCTCATTTCAACCCTTTATTGGTGTTTTACCTTGTATCCTGTTAATAATTTCATATCACAATTATGACCCAGGTATTAATAGCTTTGATGGTATTTCTACCATTCAAGTTTGTTTTTAACACTTTTATCATTGTGAATGTATTCTTTACTAATCACATTTTCAACTTGTTCATGCTTGATGTGATCCAACTGCAAAATGTCCAGATACTTAGTAGGTTAATCCTGAAGGTTCTTGATGGTATGGCCATTTGTCATTTCAAAGCCATTACTCTTTGTGATTTTACCCTTCTTTATTGCTACCGTAGCACATTTTTTCTAGGCCAAATTCCATTGCTGTATCTGTGCTAAAAAATTCTTACAGAGTATATTACTGACTGGATCTCAGTTTCTGATTTTCCATATAGTTTCAGATTATCCACGTAAGCACAAATCTGAGGTTTGATTAGCATGTTTGCTGTTTGATAACCAAGATTTATTTTCCTAAAAATCACCAAAAGTGAGAACGTGCCCTGGAAGTGGCCTCTCCAAATGTTGACAGGCCCATATTTTGCATTTCCAACCACTGGTTTTGCATTTCCTCCACTGCTTCATTATTTTTTCTATAAACAGTGGAATATTTTTTTATTGATACCAGTTGTTTCCAAACACTTGATGATTGAAACTATGTGGTAATAAATAAAATGCTTTTTCATAATCGATCCAAACCGTATGTAAATTGGTTTCTCAGCCTTTGCAATTCTCCAAACCATTTGATCAGTTAGAAGTTGATATTTTGAATTTCTGCTTTTCCTTTTATTTCCTTTCTGTTCTACTGGGAGGATTTTTTTTTCTTAAATATTCTTGGATGTTGCCCGCTATAATGCCTGTGAGTAATTTAAACATAATAGGCAAGCATGTTATCAGCCTATGATTTCCTGGCATTGTCCCTTTCGTGCGTCTTTTTGAATCAGATAAATTTTCCCTGTTATTAACCAGGCACTGATTTCTCCTTTATGTAATAATTCAGTAAGCTATTTACTATAATTGGATGGAAGTTAGTCAGATATCTGAGACCAAAGCCATGCAACTGATCATTTCTAGGAAATGTCTACTTTTTAATCCCTTTTACTCAATTTTTAACAATATCTGCTGTTATTATTAGATATTCTAACTGATTTTTATTAAATTCATCAATTTTTTTTTATTGACCCAGCGCTTTTATTATAGTTTTTTTTTTTACTTTCTCATGGATCTTTCTAAAACTGAATTGTTTTCTTTTGGCTTGGTTTCCATTTTCAGAATTTCTGTTGCTTTTTATACTTTGGTAAAATCACCTCAGGTCTGATTGAAATAGCTGCTTTTGTTTAAATTGAATCATTCTTGTCTCAGAGCATTCAATTTTCCCCACTATTGCTGTTATTTTCTGCTTTATGATTTCCAAAGGTTCTTCAATTTTTCCTGTTGCTAGGCCAATATTTTTTTTTAATTAGATTCATCTTGATCCTACATTCTTCAATTTTTAGTTTTTCATATTCTTTACTTGCATCTGATCTTAATTTTTTTCTGTCAGCCTCCAAACTCATCTTCCACTGTGGGATTGAACATGATTTTGCTTTTGGTTTTCTAATTTCAATACCCAATTCTTATATATTGACCGCTGCTATACTGTGGGCCAGCTGATTGGTCTATTTGATAGTTATTACTTTAATCCTTGCAAGTGTCTTATTTAAATCCTTCATTATAACCACCAGGTCTTTTGGGGGGCACTTCTTTCATTGCTGGCAGTTTTTGCCTTTCAACTGGTAAGTCTTCATACTCCCTAATTTTTCTTTAATTCTTCTCATTCATAGTTGTTTCGGTGCGGGTTCTGTTGCTATTACTTCTTTTAAATGGTTACTTCTGTAATTCATATCAATTGTTTTCCTCCAATTGTTATCTGAGTTTCTTGTACTATTCTGCTCTGGTTTTGGGCTCTTCCACTTTCACAAGTTGTGGGAATCGCTTCCAGTTATGCATCCCTGAATATTTTATTTCTGGTAATGAATCTCCTTTGATCTGCTCATTGTTGTTCAGTGATATTTGAGTCTGGATAAATTGTTTCCCACAGTTCAAGTATTCACTTTCTATAACCCTGTCTCGATGCTTCTGATTTTATAATAGCAGGCCATAACAGTGCAATTTTCAAGCACCACTTTTGTCTTGTCTATGATCCTTGTTGTTCCAGTAATGTTCCAGGACTAAGTCTGGTTGCCTAGCCAGGATCCTCTTGCCCACTTGTTGAAAGATGTCCAGGAACTCTAACATCCAACTGCTCCTTGTTTACCTAAGTGACAACTGATCCAGGACAGGATTCTTTTTCTGTTTCAATGGGTTGATGGAAACACACAGACTATCTCTTACATTAAGACCTCTCTGAAATGGATGACTCTTCTGGAAGAGTACCACTACTGCCAGCATAGCTCTTAACCTCATCAGAGCATCACAAGCCCCTCCGCCACAACAAATATCCATGGATGGGACATTATTTTATTTCAACTCTTGTGTTGGCTCCTGCAGTTTTCTTGGCAGGGTTTCAGAAGTGGTTTGCCATTGCTGCCTTCCTAGGGCTGAGAAAGAAAGACTGGCCCAAAGTCACCCAGCTGGCTTCATGCCTAAAATTGTGTCTAGAACTCACAGTCTCCTAGGTTCTAGCTTGGTGCTTTAACCAATACACCAAACTGATGTTCAAACACATATATTAACGTTAGTCAACACATTAAGTAATGTGTTAACTTTTTTTCGGGGGGGGGGGTAAATCTGAGTTCAGTTTCACATTTTATGCCCATAGGTAAATGCAAATTAAAAATAGAGAATATTTCTTTGACTCAGGAACACCCAAAGCATTAATGTGTGCCCTACTGCACAAGGTAATACCTAAGAGAATTATGTTTGCCAGTGCCCTATGCATAGAGGTTACCATTTTCTTGCAACTAGCCACAAATTGGAATGACCTGTGATCAACCCATCTCCGGAATGTCAAAGTAAGCCATCATGATAGTGATTACAAGGTTGTGTTTTAAAGTGAAGTAGGAGTCGTAAAATGGCTCATTTGATTATTATCTTATGCAGCTACCATCTCAGCAGATTGCTTTCCCTTATCAGCCTGGAGAACTTTCGGTGTTGTCAATCCAGAGCGTTCAGCTGGTTCTTAATGAACTCTCTGATGATCTTTCATATTTAATAAAAACACACAAAAAAGTGTTCACTGAGAATTTCTTATTTGCTTTCTCCTCTCCTTTTTACCTCCCCCCCCCCCGATAAGAAAGTAACCCGGGCCATTGTATAATTCATTTAACGAAGTAGAAAGCTTGGGAAATCGTAATGCATTTTTCACCGTTAGGGTTTTTAAATTAGCCGGGATTTTTCAGGCTGTGAAGGTCTAACAACTGGAGTAAACAAATTAGATAGGGAGACTAAAGTTTTTTTATGTGCCTGGTGAAAAAGACAGTATAATATTTTCCCCAGTCTGCTGGGGAAAAAAAAAAGATGGAAATTAAGAAGTACAGTTTCTTTCCTTCTGCAACAAAACATTCTGATCCATGACACACACACAAACACATACACACACACACACAAAATGGGATGCTAAGCTCACAACTTTAGTGGTCCAGGGCTTCATTCAGCTGCTTGAGAAGGAAGATATCTAAAAGCAATTGAGTGGGATTATTATACCATTGAAATATATAAAATCATACCTGGATTGGAATAGCTCCACTGAAAGCAGAGATTCTGCAACATTTCCTAAAGTTTCTCGCTCCGTAATAATTTTATTGGATTAAGATTGGAAGGCACATGATCAATCACCTTCAGTTATAGAAATACAGTGGGTGACTTTGGTCAACAGTGGTGCTTGATTTGGAGTAAAAATGGTAGAGAAGTGCTGATCTTCTTGAGCTCTGGAGGAAAGACAGAATATCCTGTGTGTGTGTGTGTGTATGTGCATGTACATGTGCATAACTTTGAGTGTCAACCCTAAAGCTGGCCTTTGCTTGGTATGGAACCCTGACATTGAGTCAGTCTTGACTATTGACAACTGCCTGAGTAAGTCCTTGTACTTTTCATGCCAAGATTTCAGAAATGATTTGCCTGCTTCCTAGGGCTGAGAGAGACTGACCCAAGGTCACCCACTTGGCCTTGTAACTCTAAGGTAGAACTAGAACTCACACTCTCCCAGTTTGTAGCCTGGAGCCTTTAACCCTTGTACCAAACTGGTGCTCATCCAACCAACGATTCAAGAAATAATAATGAATACAGGTAGTCCTCGGCTTACAACCACAATAGCAATAGCGCTGTATTTATATACTGCCTGTCAGGGCTTGCAACCCTCTCTAAGCGGCTTACAATGTCAGCATATTGCCCTCAACAATCTGGGTTCTCATTTTACCCACCTCGGAAGGATGGAAGGCTGAGTCAACCTTGAGCCTGGTGGGATTTGAACTTGCTAAATTGCAGGCAGCTGGCAGCTAAGAACTAATTACAAGTACTGCACTCTAACCGCTGTGCCACCAAGGCTCATGAATATTTGTGGCACATGAGTTATTTGTGAAAATAATAAAGGTGGGATACAAATAAATAAAAATAATAAATCAATAATAATAATAATAATAAGCCAGGCTACCCAATTACAAGAAATGTATCTTCATTTACATAGAGAATGCAGTACTTAGTAATTAGTACTGCCAGCTGCCTGCAATTTAGCAAGTTAAAATCCCACCAGGATTTGCTGACATTGTAAACCGCTTAGAAAGGGTTGCAAGCCCTGATAGGCGGTATATAAATACAGTGCTATTGCTATATTTAGAAAGAATCATCAAGCCCATTATATAATAAGATATAATAAGATCACAAATTTTCAACTGTAACCCAACCATTAAATGTTTCTGCACAAGACAAACCTCAGAGAATCCTTCAAACCATAATGAGATTTTGAGAAAAACAAATGTAGCAGGATCCTTTCTTGATCCAGAAAATCTTCACTTGAAGATTGAAATAAGTGTATAAACTTGGATTTGGAAAAAGGGGGGATTTAAGAGTCCAGTTGCCTCTGGAAAAGGAATGTGCTGAGGGTTGGGACTATACAGATAGTTCCTGAATTCCTAAAAAGTGGAATGGGACAACTTGCAACAGCCAACTTGCTGTGGCCAACTCATTGTGGGACAATGTAATTTAATTATTTAAAATAAATTTAATTTGTTTTAATTTTTGCCATTCACATTTAATTCTGCCCCTCTTTTTGCATCCTTCCTTTAATGATTCCATCCCACTATTTTTTTAATATTAGTGCAACTCTTGTCCTGCAGCAAGTTGGCCATGGCGAATTGTCATAGACTCCCTAAAAAGTGCTTTCCTTTCCCTAAAAAGTCTTCTATACCAACAGTTCCTTCAAAGCCAACCTGTTTTCAGTGTGACAGTTTTCTCAGTGTCGCTATCGCTTGAAGAACTGTCAGTTGATGATGTGCTGTCAGCAGGAGCTGGCTTCCCAGAAGACTTCGCTTGAGCACTGACAGAACCCTGTTTGGAGACCAGAGGACTTGCTACCACAGTGGATGCCTGGATCTTGTGAGGACCTGATAGCCCCGTTAAAAGAGACTAGGAGTGAAGGGAAGAGAAAGAGAGAGAAATAATGTCTGAACATGTGATTAATAGCAAGGGCAGTTAACAGTGATATATCCCTATCTCTTTAATTAGCAAAATTTATCAGTATCTGTTTAGTTCAATACTTTTCACAACTTCATAGCAGTGCTGACACATGAGAGAAATGGCATGAAACAAAGATCTACCAGAGCTTTTATTATTGCCTTCCAAGTCTGATGTCCATTATTCTGACTGGACATTTTGAGAAGAACTCCATTCTTGATACTGTATGAAAGAGTCTGGATAGGGAAGGCTGTTTTAGATGTATTATTTATTAAACAAATTTATACAGCTGCCCAACTCAAACACAGGTGAGCCTGTGAGGCTTACATTTAATCTATCATATAATAAAGCCATTTAAAAACCCTATCTCATCCCCCATCCCCCATAGTAACAACACGATTATGTTAGCCACTCAATTAGCTCCATTTCCATTTGTGGTCCCCGGGTCCACTGGTGTAGCCACTTTTAGGGCCTCTCGGAAAAGAATCAGGGTGGGGGACATTCGTACCTTGGAGTGAATGTTGTACCCAAAAGAAGGCGCCACCTGTCAGACCTGCCCCAGTCTAATCTCTTAGGAAAGAACTCCAACTCCATTTGGTTGAAGTGACAGGTTCTTTTACTAAAAGATGTTGGTTGCAGTAAAGTCAGGCTAGAACTAAATTTCCTGTGCTCAAATGATATAGAAAGTTTCCTCCCATTGCAGGTCTCCCCCATGACCAGTCTGTCTTCAGCCAATAAGAGTCTGCCTAGGTCAGCGGGCCCCAATCTTTGAGGCTTGGCAGTCTGGTTGGGGGGACAGGGATTGGCCTGCCGCTTGCACAGCCTGGTTTTGAATAGGTCATGGACCGGTAGTGAGCCACGGCCCAGCAGTTGGGGACCCCTGGCCTAAGTGTTTTGAGAACGCTGAGATTTTTAGGGTAATTCACATTCTTTCTCAGGGTGCAGAGCCTTGAGTGGTGGCACAAACTGGTTCCAAGCTCTCTTGCTCTTCATCAAGCTGTCATTCCCCCCTCCCAATTTCCCATCATGTACACAAGCAGGTTGATTGCCCGTTTGTTCCCTAGCATGACCCCTCCCTCCGTCCTAGCCGTTGATGGCAGGATGCTAGCAAGGCGCCAAGCCAAAGATGGCAGACCCGAGAAGGCCCTATTTTGTGGTCTCATCAAATGACAAACCCTAATTGATAGAAGCGGTATGTAATATGCCCTGCCTTCCTGTCCTGGTGGACAGGGTGGTTGCAATAGAGGGGAGGCAGTCTAAATTTAGTCAGTTTTCATTCCCATGGGATTTACGTTCCCCTGTATCATTTCTAAGTGTGCCTCCCCCAATAAGTTACTTGGATACATGAGTTTAGGGGGCGACATTCCGGCTACAAATTGAAGGGAGAGAGCTGTCAAATTTAAGTTCCTGAAAAAAAAGACACCCAACACAAGGCTCAAGCTGCGCACATACGGCCATGCAAGTCCAAGTTCCTTCAAAACTTTTGCTTTCTTCCTCTAATGAGCTTGTGTAATGTGTAGGCTAAGCCATGAAAAAATGTGTAGGCTGTGAGCACAATTGTTGAAAAAAAGGCAAATGGAGTGGGGAGCTGTTAAATGCTTCAATTTTCTAGAAAAGGAAGGGAAGTATTTATATGTTGTATGGATTTATGACCTGCAGGATAAATTTGCTTCTCTGTTCATTCCCTCTTAAATATGCATACGGGAGGTTGTTGGCGATTACTACAGTCCCATGCTTGCATGCAAGTCTAACGTGTCACAGATCTACAGTTGGTACCACCCATTGCTCATAAAGACAACTTTTATAGCTAAGGCATGGCTTAAATTGCAACCGAAAACTACTGCTGTATGCATAGTACAGTTCCTCCTGCAGCTATTTAATGCTCTGTATTTTTCATTTTCATTAAATCAATCCACCCTGATTAGTACAAGTTCAGAAAGCATGCAACCAACATGCTATCTATGGAGGTTCTGATTTTATAATCCTTTGTTCAGAGGCATAGCGTAGGTTCATGGATTGTGCAGACAAGGCAGACTTGTTGACTCCCATGGAAAAGATGATTTTACCATAAAAGAAAAATGACCTATCTCTTTTTTATTTACAATAAGTTTCTTTATTTCATTTTACCATTTTAAGACCTTTCTTGAACTCTGTTCTATTGTCCTTAATTAGTTCGGTTTTAATTTCTATTTTTGTCAGCTTTACTAGGTAGACTTTATAGTAACAGAATCTTTAAAGTCTGAATGTGCTTCTCCCTCCATCCTCATGTGAATGAGGGAGAAGCTTGCCTACGACACTTTCCCAAGTTATTTTCTTGACTCAGGCTCAGGCCACTTTTATCTGACTGTTGTCATGTCAGCAGCTCTTCCTCCTGTCCTTCATGGCCGTTCCCCTGTCTTCTACAATTTCTGTCCCATTTTCTACTACTACTATTACGCTATTCTGCTTTAGTTAAGTTCTGATTACCTCCATTCTTATCCCTCTATCTGTAGATCCTAAATATGGATGAGGTCTCTGCTGGTTGGGGCACTGCTTTTAGTGTTTCCTATTATTAGCACTGGGACAGTGTTTTCGAGGTCTTGTGAGGCCTCATTTTCAGTCTACTTAAGCCACTAATTGATCTCTGTGTCTCTCAGCCCTTTCCTTTCCTGCCAGGTTTCTTTCAATGCCAGGAATCCACCTCAACTCCCTTCTGACTGCTCTGACATTCTTCCTTGCAAGTTGCTCTTTCCTCAATCTTTGTTCGCTCTGCGACGGTCCCTGCTCTTGGCTCTGTTGTCACACTTGGCTCTCCATCCATATGTGACCAGCTGCTGCTTTCCCCAGCATCCCCAGTAAGTGCAATTCTTCAACTTGGTTAAGCCACTTGCCATGTTCCAGGCCTGATCTGATTGCCAGGCCTTTCAGGACTGCCTTCTTCCAGGACTGATGTCTGGCTACTTGTTCATATCCCAGGCCTTTCCCAACAACAATACTAGTACAAAATCCTGACCTTCTCCACTGGGCCAGGCTATTCACCTGAATCTCAACCCCACTAGTTGTCCATGTTTGGATTCACCAGCACAATGGATCCTCCTGACAACATGGATCATACTCTTTCCTAACGACAACTTCCTCCATCTCCGGGTGCCTAGTTTGCTTGCTTTCTCCCTCCCCTCCCTCTCTGTAAGGTAAAATATCCAACGATGCTAAGCGAACTTGTACACGAGATCATGAAGAAATACCTGAGAAGCTTCTTGTTCTTCATCACTGGACTCCTCAGATGAGCTCTCTGACTCTTTTTTTGCCTCTTGTTTCTGCTGGGTGGCTGCAAAAAGCAAACAGAGGCCTCAGAGTCCTCGAAAAATTAAAAGCTGTTGTGACATAAAGAGTGTGGGAACTGGGAAAATCAAGTCAAATTAAGGTTTATGTTCATTGTCCAAGTGATATAATATGACTCTAAGATTTTTAGCTTTGCTTATTATAAAGGCTTCATGAAAGTTCACGAGATGGGAATTGCAGAGGTACCTTTATCTTATACAATGAAAGAGGTCCTTGCAGCAGTTCTGAAACTACTCCAGGCAATTCTCCAAATCAAGTTACTTCCAGAATTCCTATTTCAATCACACGGCCATGTCTTTCACGAGAACAATTACAGTAACAAATGTCAACAATGGAGAACTGAAATGTTCGTCTGAACCAGACTTGTTGATGCTGGTGTATTTAAATGTTCAGATACATGAACTATTGTGTGACTCTATATGAGGAATTGGTGGGCTTCTTCTGGGTGAGGAATGGCGAACTAAGACAACTGTGAATGACAACCGCAGCTAAGACCCAAGGATCGGTGAGGAGACCGGTCTTATGGAACTTCTCTGGATAAGGAGAGGATAGAAGATCGCCCATTTGTGCTCCAGGCAACTGCTCTTCACAAGAAAACCAAAAGGCAGTGATTTCCCCTAAGTTGGAGGACTGGGAGACAAAGGGAACCATCATGCTCCCAACTGCAGAGCCTTTTAAAGGACACTGACCAAGGTTAAAATAAGACATGTTTGTATAAATCTGGGATCCCTTTATGGACTTCTTGCTGAAATGTTACTACGACTGAAATGCTAACGATTTATGTTTTTGGGTATGGCTAAAGGATGGATTATGGGAAGAAGAGATACTTGCATATGATATTATAGGGGATGATGAATTATTAAGTTTGTACTTGTGATGAAGATCAGAAGCTACCTTTTCATATACATTTTTTCCTTTTTCTTTCTTTTTTCTGTACACCTTTTATTATTTTTTCTTTCTCTTCTTTCTGAGTTTAGCTTGCATTTTCTTTTACTATTGTTATTAACACTTTCAATATATATATATGTATGTATGTGTATGTGTGTGTGTGTGTGTGTGTGTGTATATATATATATATATATAAAAAAATCTTGGTGTGTTCGGGTCTTTTCCCGTGTAAGGTTGAGGGTACCTTGGCAAGGTACCCTCAAC
>JANHJO010008067.1:63122-73836 GCA_032468235.1 Pseudoxyrhopus heterurus | reverse complement strand
GAGAGAGAGAGAGAGAGAGAGAGAGAGAGAGAGAGAGAGAGAGAGAGAGAGAGAGAGAGAGAAAACACATTGGGCCACATAATTCATTATTGTTTAACCTACTAGAAGACACGTTCTCACTTCAAAAAGGAATCTTTCCCAATCCCACAGGGCGATAGATAGAGCATCGAACTTGTCTTCTTCATGGAAAGCATGATCTCATCTACCATCAACTCATAACATTAAATTGCTATTTTAGTTACATTCAAATCAATGGAAATAAGCCAACATGAAAATTAAGTGCTGTCTAATTTTCTTGAAATCAGTGAGATGTATGTGTAAGGAAGGACCTATTACCTATTACTGATTTTGAAGAAAATGTTTACTTAACAGCAACCAATAGCTTTATTTAAGGATAACATGGATTTTCTTCCAAGGTCACTAATCCTCACCTATACTTCCATTTCCCATAAAGATACAATTAAAAACCTTTGTATATATAGACAATAATAAAAATGTCACATATATAAACAATAAAAATGTTTGTGTGTAGAACTAAGGAGAAATTTCCTAATAGTGAAAACAATTAACCAGTGGAACAGAGGTTGTGGGTGCTCCATCACTAGAGGCTTTTAAGAAGAGATTGAACAGCCACCTGTCCGGAATGGTATAGGGTCTCCTGCTTGAGCAGGGGGTTAGACTAGAAGACCTCCAAGGTCCCTGTCAACTGTTATTCTGTTATATGCGTGCATTCCATATAGAATCAGGTGTTCTGGAATCAGTTTAGAAGATTGGGTGAAATGCATACAATGTGCCCTTTTAATGTATTACTATTTAATATACAGTAAATCATAGATTTACTAGTTTAATCTATGAATTAGTTTTGCCTTTCCCCCCCCCAAACCCAGAACAGGTAATAAGTCTGTGTCTTACTGGATCAGATCGAAGATGTATCTAGTACCAAATTCCATTTCAAGAAAATGTCTAGCCATAATACCTATTTTACCTTCCTGCCATGCTCTGTTTGATTCTAACAATCAGAAATACCTTGTCTAATAACAGAAGTTTGGTTTGACTTGTCAATGTTAATATCCACAGATAAGAAGAGTGGGACTACATTAGTAGCATACAAAGTGCTATATTAAAGGATTATTTCTGTCATAACACTTCACTGAAAAAAAAAAAAAGATCTGACTGTGAGAATATTTGCCTTTTATTTCAGTTTAATGACAGCCTTAATTGTAACTGATGTTTTACTATCCTGGGGTGGCGGGGATCTTTCAGAATTAGAATGAAAGTTTTCCTTGCACTTTTGACTCTTACAAAGTTAGACACACCCATGCAGTTTCCTTAGCGTGATACAAAAATGGTTTGTTACTATTTTCTGGATTGTTTTAACGTTTTTCCTCAATCTAGTCTACAGCTACCTACTTTCCAAAGTCAATCCTGCTTAGATTTCCAGGTCAGCTGAGTTGGCTGAGTGATGTTATTTGCACAGTCATATCTTCATGCATAAACAACATTAAGATGCCAGGGTAATTTTTAAAATGCCTCTTAGAAAGAAGAGTGATCTACTTTTTTAAAAAAAAATAAGAGTGGTTTTTTTTTTAAAAAAAGAAGTTATACTGTTGTCAAGTAGTCAAGAATAAACTGCATTTATCAAGTCTGTACTTAGAATAAATTTAAAACAAGCATTTCTATAACCTTTCTTATTCTACCCACCCACCCTCAAGAGGTTTTTGGTTATAGGTTTGTCACTTCTATTGATTTTCCTCATCAGAGCATTAAGCATGATAAAGGGGTAAGTTGGCTGACATGCTTGAAGTCTTGAAAATCTTGTAGTGCAAGATTCCTGTCAAAAAAACAACTTGGTGTTTTTTTTTTCCAAATTGTAACTGGTTCATCAATTCATAATTAAGTCCCTGTCACAATAACACTTGTGCCTAATTTCTGGCTCTTGCTGTGAATTCCCTTGATTTGGGACCGAACTCATGCAGGCATATTCCAGTGTGATGAAATAGCTATCACAGAGCTATACAAATCATGACTCTAACCTATCAGGAGGTTGATGTCCTTGGACCATGAAGTGTTCGACTTGCTTGGGCACCAACAGAGCCAAGTTGGAGAAATCAGAAAGAGCTATTTCTGCTTTCCAGCTGTCAACAATAATGATTTCCCTGACAAAATGTTTGGCACCATCCACCCATAAATCTTCATCCACGTTTTATGACAATTCTGTTCCCAAATTAGATTGAAATAATTCTACTTTTGCTCAGGTACATCAGGAAACATGTACATCAGCCGATTTAAGATATGGCCTTCTTTTTTTTTTAAGTTTCTAGAAATTGCTCCTGAATTTTCTTTAATTTTCAAAAATTTGTAAGATGTTTAAAATTGAAAATGCAATGGTAACTATAATGTAAACCCTAGAAAAGATTTAACACTATCTTATTATCTGTTGGAACAAGTGAATTGACCTTCCCCTACCATTCCCACCCCCCAAATTGTGAAAGTAAACATATAAATACAAATAATCAGACCCAATGTATCCAGTGGTAGGATTCAAATAATTGAACAACTGGTTCTTTGCCCTAATGAGTTCCTCCAACAACCAGTTTGCCAAACTGCTCAAAAAGTTAACAACTGGTTCTCCTGAACTGGTTGAATCCCACCATTGAATGTATCCTAATTTCTGCCCCATTTATTTCTGCCCCTAGGACAGCGGTCCCCAACCTTTGTGCTGGGGGAGGGGTTTGAGAGAGGAACTGGGCCATGCGTGCACATGCACACAGCCCTTGCACGAGGCTGGCACATCCATGCATGCAAACAGCCTATGCATGAGTGGTGGGCTGCTTACACAATTTGAGCATGCGCACTCCAGCCATTCACTCACCTGTTCCAATTCCAAATAGGTCCCAGCCCAGCAGTGGGCTGCAACTTAGGGATTGGGGACCCCTGTCCTAGGAAGTTCTTATGCAGGATGAAAATCAAATGTGTTTGGGTTTGATTATAGAACCCCTTCCTCCTCTCCTTTCCCATGGAGCATCTTATTCTGATCTGGGCCAATTGTATTCCTTTTATTTTTAAATTTTATAGTGTGTAATTTTAATTGCTATAGGACAGTTTGAGTGTTACATAAATAGAAAACTGTAGTACCATTTTAATAAATATAAATCTAAAATAGGCAAGGATATGGTAGGAAAGCACTTATTCAGTCTAGATGAGTACAAATGAAATATGTCCCAAGTTTTGAAGGAGCATGAACCAAATCTTTCATAGCTCCTGGAACATGGGGGAACTATCAGAAGACTGGAAAAGAGCTGATGTGGTTCCAATCTTCCAAAAGAGAAAAAAAAAGTGGATCCAGGAAACTATAGTCAGCCTGACATCAATATCTGGATAAGTCCTGGAAAAGATAATCAAGCAGCAGATTTGTAAGCATGGGGATTACTAGAAGCCAACATTAGTGGATCAGGGAAAAGCTGTGGATATTATTTATTTAGACTTCAGTAAGGCATTTGACAAAGTAGACCACAATTTACTTCTTAGTAAGATAGAACAAAGTGGGATAGACAATACCACCCTGAGATGGATTCACAGTTTGCTGATCAACTGCACTCAATATGTAGTCCTTAATGGAACTATTATCTACATGAGGGAAGCATGCAATGAGGTACCCCAGTGTCTTAGGCCCAGTACTCTAACATTTCCATAAATGATTTAGATGAGAGGTCAGAAGGGGAACTCATTAAATTTGCAGAATGCAACAAGTTAGGTGGGATAGCTAACATTTTGGAAGATAAACTCAAGATTCAGAAGGATCTTGACAGACCTGAACACTGGGCTCTATCCAACAAAATGCAATTCAGTGGTGAGAAAAGTAAAATCATACACTTACTGTAGTCAAGAAAAAAAAATCAAGTGCACAGCTATAGAATAGATGGTACTTGACTCAACAGTAGTAACTGTGGGAAGGATCTAGGTGTCCTAGAAGACCCCTTAACCCCTAATATGAGCCAGCAATGTTCTGCAGCTGCCAAAAAAGCCAACGTGGGCCTAGGCTGCATCAACAAATAGATAGTATCAAGATCAAGTGACGTGACGTGACAGAGCTGCTTTATACTACAATGGTGAGACCATGCTTGAAATACAGTATCCAGTTCTGGTCACTCTGATGCAAAAAAGGATTCTGAGATCCTAGAGAGAGTGCAGAGAAGAGCAACAAATATGATAAGGGGCTTGGAGGGTAAGCTTTGTGATAAATGTTGAGAGAACTAGGTATACCTAGTCTAATGAAGAGAAGGACTAGGTTTCACAAGATAGGAGTCTTCTAGTACTTGAGGGGCTCTCACAGAGAACAGAGGGTTGACCTATTCTCCAAAGCACCTGAGGGAAGGGCATAATGGGTGGAAGATCATTAAAGAGAGATCCAACCTAGAATTAAGAAGAAATTTCCTGACAGTGAGAACTGGAACAATTTGCCTCCAGAAATTGTGGCTGGTCCATTATTGGAGGTTTTCAAGAAGAGATTGGATAATGATTTGTCCGGAATGGTATAAGCTTGAGCAGGGAGTTGGATTAGAAACCTCCAAGGTCTTTCCAAAGTTGTTATTCTAGCTCTATGTTCTAAAGGAATTATAGATGTAGAGCCTCCAGTACTCTAAAATAGATTGTAGTCCACAGGATTCCAGTAGGATTCCTACATAAATAGTTTTTCCCAACTGGTTGCCTTCTGCATTCATTCCCCTGAATTCCCATAATGCATGGCAGCTCCCAAGTTGAGGGGGAATCCTGGAAGTTGCAGCCCTGAAAACAACTGGAGGGTGTAAGTTTAAGGAAGGCTGATATATAGGCCTGAAAAGATTGCTTTCCACTCCAACTTTATGACTTTTCATCTCTGATGAATAGGCTTTGACGATAATAAAATTACAAGGAATCCTTCCCCCCGCCTCCATTTTTCATACAAGGTTAGTATATATTTCCTGCTTGTATCAAAGCTCTGTATCCATCAGCCATACTTTGCCTTATACTGATTCAATCAAGAAACATTTTAGTTAATTGCAAACCAATGTAATTTGACATCTGATTTTTCCCCACCCAAGCAATTGCAGCAATGAATTATAAGGAAGACATATACATGTAAAGATTGTGCATTTCATCAAAGAGATGGCAAATCCTCTGGAACAAGGCAGCCCAATCCAAGAGATCAACTTTATCTGGTTTAACAGAAATGGCATATGATGGAGAAACCTATGTGGCTGGAGAGTTAGAACTGTATCCATCTGCTTTTCATACCTAGCAAATAATAGAGCCCTCACAAAGGCGCAAACAATAACTTCCAACTTCCAGGTTAATAAACAGACAGCTCAATTCATTTCTACAACCAATTGCTTCCTTTTTTGTCCTGTGGCTAGATCTCTTTAAAGCAAAGCTTGGTCTCTGCAGAGTCAGGACAAACACTGGGTTTGTCTTCATCTATCTTTGCATTTAATTTATATTCAAATGCATAATATAATTATTTTCCAGTCCTCTATTGGATCATTTCCCTTTATATCACATTACAAGTTATCATTCAACACAATGTTTGAAGGTTTCCAGAATTCAAGGTATAATTGGAATTATTAAGGTCAGTCATACAGTCAGCCAGTTGTTTAGACTGGATTTGGAATTTTCATCCGTCTAGTGAGTCCTTCCCAAGGATCTGGAATAGGCAAATGTTATTGTTTAATAATATTAAAGGTATCATTGCCGGATGTAAGCTGTTCCAAGTAAAGCTGCCTTTTGCAATTCACTGATAGTGGTTTTGTCAATGTGGATGGTATTCAAGTGGTACTCCAGATGATTTGAGGTTGCACCCAAGGCATTTATTACTATTGGGTTTCACCCAAGGCATTTATTACTATTGGTCCTCTTCTTGTTGGACTTGATTTGTAGTAACATATCATTCTTTGTTTTCAATCTTTGTATATTTGTGACAGGTATACAATATTTCTTCCAGGAGTCCTGCAGCTACTCGGCCAACAATCCTGAGTCACATAGCCCCTTTGGCACCAGATGTCCAGGCACTCCAACACCTAGTGTAGTCCTTGTTGACCTGGCAATGGTTGATTCAGAATGATTTCTGTCAGTTATGCCTTAACATTTTATTATATATTTATAATAATACACCATTACTTCTCATTTTATGAGGTAGGCAGTCTTTGTCTGGCTCCTCCAATGAAATCTGTCCAGTATGATTGAACCTCTGACATACCTCTCATCTTCCTCCTAGCACACAACCCTCAAACACCCCCAACTTCTTCAAGGTAGTACCTCAGTTGGGGGGAGTTATATCGCATGGACCTCAAGTTGTAAACATCTGTCTTACTTCTTTGGGGAACATAAGAACATTCACATCCAAGAAACCTTGTTGCATCCCTTCTATCCCTCTAGTCCACAACTCTGTGGAAAAAGAAGATTGAAGACTTTTCATCTTTCACCTTTCAAACTCAGTCCAGTATTTTATGAGGGATGAGAAAGGGACAGAAGGAAATGGAAGAAGAGGAGGGTTATTATGTGCCATAGATTTTTTTTGATAAAGATTTCTCCCTAATCTGGTCTTTCAGTTCTTCCAAAGCTCTTCATTACTACTGTAATTGAGTCCATCTCCCTTGCTGTTATCATCCACTTCTCTTTCCCTTCAAATTTCCTAATATTACAGCATTCTCTAATTTTCCCAAAGTAGGATAAATTGAGCCTGGTCATCTGTGCCTCAAATGAGAACTCTGAATTGATTTGTTTGGTGATCTGTCGGTTTTCTTGACTATCCACGGTATCTTCAGTAATTTTCTCCAACAGAAAGAAATGGAAGGATGCCTATATGTGACATGAGCTGCGGTGGCACAGTGGTTAGAATGCAGTATTGCAGGCTGACTCCCTGCTCACTGCTGGCAATTCGATTCTGACCAGCTTAAGGTTGATTCATCCTTCCATCCTTCCAAGGTAGGTAAAATGAGGACTCAGATTGTTGGGGGGGAATATGCTGACTCTGTAACCCGCTTAGAGAGGGCTATAAAGCACTATGAAGTGGGTATATATGTCTAAGTGTTATTACTATTGTTATTGTAAGAATGATTAAGAGGTGTATACAATTACAGGGATGGATGCATATGTGATTATTTAACAAAAAAATAGATAATTTATTTATTAGAGACATTTGCATACTACTCATTGTTGCACACCACCCTAAAAAAAAACTTTACGCTTCATACAAAAAACCTCATACATTGACACACAATCCCTGCAACTATCAACATATTAACATTAACAATCTATAAATCCATAGAATTCCATTAAAAACATATAAACTAAATAAACCAAAACTCTAAGAGAAAAAAAAACAGCCAATACTTCTTGGCCATTATGGTCTAACAGTGATGAAACCAGAGTGAAAACATGCTAGCTATTATTTTGCCTATTTGCCAAGATATGGCTCCCAAGAGTTTACAATCTAAGAAAACGAAATAGGAAAAGTTTCCCATTTTTTCTTTAAGAACTTGGTATCAATAGAAAGTGATTTGCGGTTTGTGAACGTTATCCAGGTTTAACCAGTCAAGTGATAAAGTGATTACCTTTCTTCACATAGAGTGAATGACCTGCTAGGACATGGACACTTCATTGTGCTGATGGCTTATTGAGCCTGTGAAAACTAATCCTTAGATTTGTCAATCCATGGTTTCTATTGAAGGGTTGACTTAATGTAGAAAGAAGTTTAGTCTAAAGTTTGTTTAAATTATTAAAGTAATCCATTCAGAAACTGTTCTCTGTGTATTTAAGGTTTCAGCTAGGGTTGGCGGTAGGTAAACTAAACAGCAGATCATTTCAATTGCGCCAGCCCTGATTAATAAAGAATGCTAATTGGTGTTGATCAAATGGCCTGCTTTTTAACCAAGGCTAATTAGTCTGGCAATCAACATTAATACCAATTTTAACTTTCGAAGTCATGTATTTTTTTAAAAAAAAGTTAATTAAAGTTACCCATTTATAATAGTTTAGTAATTTGATTGCTTAAAAGTAATTTTCAGGCTAGAAGGTAGACTGTATGGAATATCTATTCTATAATACTCCCTAAACCTTGGAAGTACTTGGAAGCAAAATGAAAATTTTCTGTACAAATTAACTGTTGAGGTTTATATTGGCATACTTTCCAAGGCTTGATTTACAACTGGGTTTAGCTTCAAACCTCTTTGCACTTCAGATGCAAATTATATTTATATCCAACACTGATTTCCTCTTTGCCTCTTCCTTAGTATTTCTGGAAGAAATTCTATCTTCCCTCCCAGAAAATAAATACAACCCTTTATGCATTTTTTTACTTTCTAGGAATTAAAATAAGAACAATAGTTAAATTGTGGTGGAACAGCATGAGTTGCACTATACATGGCTAGCTTTCTTTCAGTCCATTGCTATAGTCTGCTATAGCACTACTTCACTACTAATTTTTTCAGATGTGCTGCAGCACTGGTGCCGTGAATTCCTATTTTAAAATCTTATTCATTCATTCATTCATTCATTCATTCATTCATTCATTCATTCATTCATTCATTCATTTATTTATGTAGAAATTGGATTTTCAGGGTATGTCAGAGTCTCCAGCCTCAGCAACTTTAAGACTTGTGGACTTCAACTCCCAGAATTCACCAGCCAGCAGTCCGCCGGAGTGAGGTTGGTGGCTTTGGATTTTTATATGTTTATTGATTTTGTTGCTCACATAATTCTGATCAAAGATTATACTGTTTATATTTATATGTATATATTTTCTAAGCCATCATTTTTTAACTCAGTGTGGGCATCTGGGTGGGAACAAACAGACCACAAAACACAGATCACAATATCATGTCCTTTTTGCAATTAGGTCATGACATCACTAGCAAGCAAGCAAAGGATAGGGTTTGCATCATGGCTTCATAACACACATTTTGTTGTTTTGATAAAATTTCAGCTTGCTGTGGATATCATGAAACCAACAATTTTTGAACCATTTGTAGCGGTCTGATCCCAGAAATAATGGAAAGGCATTAACCAAGGTTAATATACTACAGTATCTAAAACTAAAAACAAAGACGTTGTGGCTTAGTACAGTTTTTGCACTTAGTTGCTGTTTTTATAATTATCGACAACTCTGCAAGTCTTTGTGACTGAACAGCAAAAGAACAAACGTTTGAAATTAAAAGCATTCTATTTCTTCCGCATGGAAGAACTACACATACAGCTAGAACCATTTTAAGTAATGAAAACATTGTTTACCATTGGATTGAAAATAACCCCAGAGTAATTACTCCAAAGAAATTAGCAATTTAGATTACTGTAATTACATCTTGCTCTTTAATCCAGAACTGCCACAAATCCTACACTGAAAACTATGAGAATTATTTTGTAAGTTCAGATGAGTGGGCAGAGCTACGTATGCCCTCTACCTACCAGTTCTGGGCCTGCCATTCAATGACAGGGTAAACACTCATGCCAATGTTTTTAAAACATGAAAAGTTGCTTCCTTCAAAGTAACAAATTTCACTGAAGTCACCCCTGGCATACCTCATGATACCGTGTCACTTCCTGAGGTAAGAAGGCATCAGCCATTTTCTTTGGTAGTCAGGGAGCTGTAATGGATTTAGAACAGCAGGTCTTTTGTTATATGCTTTGTTTGTGAACACGGACAATTGAATTGTTCCTGGCTGTTCATCAGAAGAACATGGATGCTAAGCTAACAGTAGGATTCCAAACAACCATATATTCCTAACTGACCATCTTTTGGGAGATCTGCAGCTTAAAGCCATTCGTTTGTATCGGAGATGGATTTAGCCTTTTATCTCATTCCCAAGCAGGGTCATTTCATGCCAGCGTTTTATGACAGCCATTGTGCTAGAGTGGAGAACTTTGACATCAGCTAAAATTCATTCTCGCTTTTAACAATGGCCAATCTTTTTGAAGGAGCCAACAGCAGCTGGGATAAATATATCGGCAGTGTGGTGCCAACTACATTTGAAAAGGTTCCTGCAGGATCAAGCTGTCCTTTACCTGGTCAAGGTAAAATTCCTTTTGGTTCTTTTAACAAGCTCAGAAGAGGCCGTGTTCATTCATATGGGTCACAACTTGCTGTGTGATTTCTTCAGATGCTCTCCCGGGGAAGAAAAAACCCTCAGGGCAGAGGCCTCATTTTTGCAAGCCCCTTGTGTGATAAAGCTCAGCTGATGTCTGCCTTCAGCAGAAACCTGAAAACGGTCCTCCAGCCATCTCTGAAGAGTGGAAGGAGATAAATTACACTGCAGCACATCTACATGTGCATGTTTCACTATTAATTATTCAAATGCATGTTTCACCACTCATCCATTCGCTGTTCAGATGTTTGCTTTCTAGAATGCATCCAGCGGAGCAGCAGGCAAATAATAAATAGAAGGCAACTTAGGTAATACCAATTGTTTCTTCAGAAAATAATTCTCTCTGCTACTAATCATTGTCAGCTCAAACTGCAGTAGTTAAAATATCATTTAGCTCAGTTTAAGGACTGGCATAATCATGTTTCACTACCTCTCAGGCTTCTGCAAATCTAGTAAAAAGTTTGGAATCTGATCCAGGAATCAGTTAATAACTAGGATCCATCATAGATATATAGTCATCTCAATAGCAATAGCACTGTATTTATATACCGCCTATCAGGGCTTGCAACTCTCTCTAAGTGGTTTACAATGTCAGCATA
>JANHJO010008065.1:38682-49387 GCA_032468235.1 Pseudoxyrhopus heterurus | reverse complement strand
TATATACGGTAAATAATCTGAGAGGAATAAAATGAACATTTCATTTAGATGGAATTCTATTTTTAAAGGAACAATACAACTACCATATCATACCATAAATATCCACTTGAAAAACTCACCTAAGAGAAAGTACAGGTAGTCCTCAATTTATAACCATTCATTTAGTGACTGTTCAAAGTTACAATGGCAGTGAAAAAAGTGACTTATGACCATTTTTCACACAACCATTGCAGCATCCCCATGGTCACACGATCAAAATTCAGATGCTTGGCAATTGATACATATTTATGACGGTCACAGTGTACCGGGGTCATGTGATCACCTTTTCCAACTTTCTGACAAAAAGCAACGGGGAAGTCAGATTCACTTAATAACTTCATTATTAATTTAATAACTGTGGTGATTCACTTAACAACTGTTCAAACTAGTTCCACACTACTTCCAAGAATGTGATATGGTATGGTGGTATAAGGTAATCAAGTCCAATGCCAATATACTATTACCTTAGATCAGGCCTGCACAATTCATAGAGGCAGAACAGCCAGAATTAATCTTAACATCAGAAATAATCACAAAGGAATAGCTGCTGCACCATTTTGCTGTTTGGCAATGTTGAAAAAATGTGATGGCCTGCACATGGTTGTTTGGTGGCCACATGCAGCTGGTGAGCCTGATTTAGATCAAAGAACTTTGTAGAGTTGTGCCTGACCAATACCTTTATTTATCTTTTAATTTGGAAGTAGAGGTTTCGATCTTCATTATAATTTTATCTACTTGTATACCACTAAATACGGACTCATAATAGTTTGTAAAAAATAATCAACACTTCCATAACCATTACATAAATGTAATTATGAACTGGTAAATAATTCAAAACAACTAGTAAATAAATACAAGAATTAAAGGATAAATTATTATAGTGCTGAAGAATAAACAAATAATAAGAGAACCAGTAAAATGTTAATAATGAAATCAATATAAAGTAAATATAAAATAATTCAAAATGAAATAAATTAAAGATGATGATTGCAAATTATTCAACCAAACACTTTTGGAAATTTCTTCCACAGGTTCCGGAAATTAGAAGGGATCAAGCAAGTTATAATTCTAAGGATAGGGTTTGCCACAAAGCCATACCAGAGCAGCAACTAAGAAACAATGTCTCCTGGCTTTTATTCCCCTTAGTTCACAAAAATGGGTTATGACCAAATGTACTGATTGCACAAACTGGAAATTATCGAAGAGTGATTTTCAAATGAGTGTAAAACCTGAACTGCAGTTGTATTAGTGGTTTGGACAGTTTTAGGAGGCGGTTTGTGGTTATGTATACACTGTATACTCCACCAAGTTAAGAACAGAATAAGAACTATGGAAATATTTGTGCATTTGTGAAACTATAATATAAACTGCTCTGTTCTCGTTTTCTATTCTCACTCGGCAGCTAGCCCTGATAAAAAATTATCCCCAGAAATAAAATATATCACTCTTGAGACCTAAAGCAAAGATCCTTCACTGCAGCACTGCTATGATTGGCTGATCTTTTTCACAGTTTTGAAAGCCAAAGTGTTATCATATATCTTTGCTTAGCATGCACAGAGCATAAAGCAATAAGGCCACACCATCTATTCACAAAACAGAAAAAAGCAGAAAAAGATAATTATGACAAAGCAATAGAAGAAATTCTAGCTTATATATTTAGAATTGCACTGACATTTGTAGTATTTTTTCCATAGCAGTTTTAAATCAATACTCTGAAAATATTAAAATTTCTTATGGCTAATGAGATATAACAGTGATGTTGAACCCTTTTTGGTTCCCGTGCCAAACCGTATGCGTGCTTGCTCCCGCATGCCCCCCACCCACAATGCAACGCACTCCCCTGCGCATGCGTGCGCGGCCCCTGGGTTTTTAACCCGAAAGAGCCAAAAAACAGCTGTTTTGGGGGGGGTGTTCCAGCTAAAAACCCGGGGTTTGCACGCGCATGCATGGGGGGCTTGGGGGGGTCGTGCGTGACCCCTCGGAGGCCCCGGGTGCATGCATGTGCAAACCCCAGGTTTTTAGGTTGAAAAAGAGCTGAAAAACAGCTGTTTTCGGCTTTTTTTCCAGCTAAAAACCCGGGGTTTGCGCGCACATGCGCAGTGGAGCTGGGCTGGACGATGGCTGGCGTGCCAGGTGACATGGCTCCGTGTGCAACTTTGGGCACGCGTGCCATAGGTTCAACATCCCTGAGATATAAAGATCACTGGCAACTTTTGATCAAACACAGTAATTTGTAGGAATAAGAATTCTGTATACTTTTCAAAACTTTATATTTTTTGTCTTACAAATTCCATGAGACTTGTAATATTATTACTATAATCCTTTGTGGAATTTAATTAATCCTCTATATAAATCTTAGGTAAGAGGGTGAAAAAACCCTTCTTAGTCTAGTCTATAGTGTTGGGATTTCTTAGGATGTTCTACCTAGCTTCTGAACCTAGTTAAGGGTAGTCAGTTATTCCTTGACCTATGACTGTAATTGAGCCTGGAATTATGGTTTTAAATCATGATGGTTGTTAAGAGCATTACCACATGGCTACACATAATTTTATGATCTTTTCTGTGGTGCTTATTGAATGAATGCAGTGGTTATTAAATGAATGTGGCAGTCACTAAGTAAACCCATTTTAGTTAACGCCATCTTTTGGCAAAAAATGCTGAAAACTGTGGTCACATGATTGTCAGACATTGCAAAGAGATGTAAATGTGGGCTGATTACCAAACATGCAAAATGTGATCAGTTGACCATGGGGCTGGCTGTTAGAACTTCAAAACTGGTTGTTAATAATTCTGAGGAGGTCTGTCATAACTTTTAATGGTTGCAAAGTGACCAATCGCAAGTCAAGTACTACCTATGATTATAAGGCTTAGCAAACTGTTTTTTCTTAATCCTGATGAAAAATATTGCAAACAACAGCTCTAATTGATGGTCTTTTGAGCCTGACAGAGAGGAAATGAATGGGCTGAAAAAATAATCCATGTAAATATTCTCCACTATAAAATGATTAGCCCATATTATGCTAATGCAGTCTACCTTTATTTACTTATTCGAATTTAATAGCCACACAACTCTTCTATTTTCATTTTCCCCATTTGCAGAGCTCAATAGATAAACTTAGATAAACATCTCCATTTTCCTGCATGTGAGGTCCATTTCTTTGGGTGCTGTATCTTCTACTACATTCCTAGTTCCAGCAAGAAATGCTATGTAAGGAAAACTGTGATTCAAAAATACAGTGTGGACAGTTTGATGTCCTCATTGGTTACTCTTATTTTTTTGTTTAATAACAGACTGGTATCTTGGAGTGACACCCAGGAGGATCATTATTTTTGAAGCAGGATTCCTTGGAGACTAATTATGCAACTGTGTTACTTATGATGAATCCAGAGGATCACAATAAAGATATTTTTTCTTATGGCTGGGATTTTCTAGAGAAATGTGCTTTTAAAAATCTAGAATCTTTCTGACAAAAAAAGACATCTGCTAGTACATTGTAGCACAGCCTACTGTTTAGGGGTATAGAGATTGGGATAACTACAGTAGCAGATTGCAGCATTAGAGTTGTAACAGAATTTCATCTAAAAGAAAATGTACCTGTGATACTAATCAAAACTTCAGCTTTCTATTTTGAAAAAGAATATTTTTAGTCCTCCATGTGGCAGGCAGATGTCTAAGCTCAGAAGTATCTGAATAGTATCTGAATTTTTGAGTAAACTCTACAAACTGCACTTTCTAAAATAAAACAAGATGCATTGTCCAATTTACAGTATTAGCCATTATTTGGTCTGATATACATGTTAGCAATATATATACATGTTGAAATAACAATGCCCTTAAAAGATGAACAATAATCCATTTCCAACCTTACTTTTTGGTAAGAGATCATTCATATGGAAATAAAAAACAGCAGCATGCTCCCTTTGCTCCTATCCAGAAGAAATATTCTATCGGAAGAGAATTGACCTGGCTCCATATTTTGTTCAGAGAAGAATTGTTTCACTCTTTCCCATTAGAAATAATGCTGGTAACAACTTGGTGGAGGTTATATGTCTCAAATTAAAGTGGATGACAGCATGATTACTGGGCTTAATCTTTGAGAACAGATCTGGGAGTTTTGTTGTCTAAAAATTGAGATAGAAATGCTTTAATCATACAAAATTTTAAATAGCCAATTTCATCTGAGGCAGTCCAGAAACACACAATAGGCTTCACTGCTAAATATAAGTTTGTTCCACAATGGCTCATTACATGGTATGGACAAATTAACAGTCTTCAATTAGCAAAAGTATTAGGCAAAATCTTAGGTTGCATTTTAGCAACCAATGGAGTCTTAGTCCCAATTTCATTAATGACCATATAATTCCAATTCAATCATTTCCTCCAAGGAAAGATTGAAGGCAAACGAGGTCCAGGCAGAAGAACATCATGGCTTCAAAATCTAAGGGACTGGTTTGGACAAAACTCAACAACTCTATCATGCGGCTGTTGATAAAAATAGGATCACCAACATGATCGCCAACATCCAATGACGGATATGGCACAAGAAGAAGAAGAATCATTTTAGGGGTGGGAAGAGACACCGCTTTGAGAAAAGGATGTTCTTAGGTGCCTAAATGTACTGTCAGTATTGCTGTAGAAGTGTTTTACATATACAGTGCTATGTTAATAAAATAAACATAAACTGCTACTCTCAATAGTTTAAAAACAGAAATAACCATTCTCTTTGAAGTCAGGGATTCTTTGGTAGCATAATTTTTCAAAAGAATGTCAAATTTCACCAAGCCTTAACTTTCAAGTTTTGGAAGCTGGAATAATATTTCTTAACTTCAGAAATAGTATTATGTCAGCCATGCCTGAGCAGGTATAGTTCTTTTCCAAGGAAATTTCAGTGACTAAAACATTGAAAGAGAAAAAGTGGCAGCTATTAATTTCTCAGCCCAAAATATTTTTTTAAATAAAAGAAAAGAAAATTGGAAACTGATAGGTTTTTTAAAAAGGCGCTAGTTTTGTTGCTTTGAAATTCAGGCATCCCAAGTTGGCGTGGAGCTGAAGACCTGATCCTTCAATTTGGGAGAGAAAAACATTTTTACCTTTGCAAAGAGACTTTTTTACCCACCCAAAAATATGAATCACTAAGTAATTCAAGAAAAGCAACAAGTATTTATTAAGGGAGATCAAATCTTTATACAGGGTATAAATATAGGGTACAGAAATAAATGATACATTCAGTATATATGATATGTGGGAAAGCATTGATCAGACATTGATTACATGGAAAACATTGATTCTAAAAGTGATGAATTTATGGGTTACATCAGAACTCCTTTTTCTTAAAACTTGCAAGGGTGTTCAAGGATATCCAGAATAAGTTCTCTCTCCTGCTGAAATGATTAGTTATTGCCCATAAAAGAAATGCTTTTGGCTATAAGGAAAACACAGTTTCCTGAATTTCAAAAGGTGGCATGGATGTCATGCCAAAATGCCAATATTACCTTTATTAAAAGCTAATAATGAACCCTAAAATTCCAGGTTTATTATGTATGGTTTATTTCCAATAAGCCTCTGCACCCCACATTTAAAAATAAATAAATGAAAACCCCCAGCTTTGTGGGGTGACTTTTATCACACATATAAAAAAAGGTGGGATTGTAAAGAACATCCTGCTGGTCATATTCGGCCTATATGTTTTTTGGATAGCCCATGCTTACCATTGCAAATTCTCCCACAGCAATCCCCTTATGAGAACACCCACAACATGACCCCACATTTCAAACACACCTAAAGCCCTCGACAGTTCGCCTCTCGATACTTCAAGCATCTCTGCCCCTCACGGCAGGTGGGTCTTCTATCTCGCCCTCCCCGTGTAAAGTTGACCTCCAACGTGCAAAGCAGCTATGAATTACACCTCCTGTTTCATACACAACGACTGTCACAATACCATGTCTGAGGCAGGCGCGGTGGCATTCAATTCCGTTGTAATTACAGCAGAGGGTCATCCTGCACCGCGTATTTTGACCGCCCCTCAGGCGAAGGCGAGAGGCTCCTACGGCCTTCCCTGAGGGATACCAGCGCCCGGTCGTTCATTCCCCTCTCCTGGGAGGGGGAGGAGGCGGGGGCAGGACGGCGGCGGCGGTTGGAGCCGCCTTTCCCTTTGGGCTCGCGATAGGTACATTCCGGCGCAGGCGCATTACAACGCCGGCTCGCGTGACCTGGCCGCTTTCGGCAGAGCGGACGGCGGAAGCTTTCACACCCGGGCCCAAGGGGGTCGGCGGGGGAGGGGCCGTTCCGGGTCCAGAGGGCAGCGGGAACAAGATGAAGCCGACCCTGGTGCTGCTGTTGTTGGTGGCGGTGGTGGGCTTGAGCGGCGCTGGGGCTCAGCCGGGCGGTCTGCCGCCTGGGAAGAAACTACGCATGGCCTACGCCACCGGGCCGTTGCTCAAGTTCCAGATCTGGTGAGTGCGGGGGCCTGTTGCGTTGCCCGCTGCTTCCCGACCGTAAGCCGGAGCCAACTTCAACTCCCGTCCCGGAGGCCGGCTCGCCGCCGCCGCCGCTTCCTCGTTTCCGTCCTCGGGAGTTAAGGAAGCGGCGGAGGATGGTGGGGCAAAGCGCGGGTGAGGCTGGTGTGTGGAAGAGGCAAGAAATGTCACGGCGGGAACCAACCCAAGTGGAAGTGCCGGGTGGGGAGGGGGAAGGAGGAAATCGGGGTAGATAGGATGGGGGCCGATCCTGAAGCTCTGGAGGCTGCGGGGAAAGGAGACGGAGATGGTGGTGCCTGAAAGAAGTGGAGGAGGCGATGACCGGCATGCAAAGCTCTGCATGGCTCTGCAGGTTGGGCTCTTTTCTAGGGAAACCGGCTGGGGCTTGCTCGTTTCGGTGTTGGGTTGCAGCTAATATTAAGAATAACAGCAAGGAGACAGTCTGAGTAGGCAGGATAGAGTGAAGATGCAGGCAGTTGTGAGGCTAGAAAAATACAGTATTGTAATACCAGTAGTTAGGAAGTACCAGAATCTTTGCCTTTCTCTCTCTCCCCCCCCCCCGACCCCAAGAATTATTGGCAAAACAAACTCTCCTTCCTACCCAAGGCAAACTTGCCATATCCATATAATTTGCATATTAAACAGGCAAGATCCAGTTTTTAAATGATCTCATTAACCTTTCATTTACATTTCTGTAGATTACTAGGTATATTTATTTTGAAATTATGCTAAACGAGTTATGTGAAGTGATGTTGGAATAAGATAAATATGGGGCAGCTATTTAAGAATTGGAAGGCCTTGAAAGTCAGAGGGGTAACTTTAAGTGGTTAACAGCAAAACATGAGCTGGTGTTTTCTATTACAGAGTTGGGAACAGTACAGGTAGTCTGTAACTTGTAGCCATTCATTTAGTGTCTGTTCGAAGTTACAACAGCACTGAAAAAAGGGACTTACAATGATTTTCATACTTGCAACTATTTCAATGTCCCAGTGGTCACATGATCAAACTTCAGAGACTTGACAACTGGTATTTATAATGGTTGCAGTGTCCCGAGATCATATGATCTCCTTTTGCACCCTTCTGACAAGCAAAGTCAATGGGGAAGCCAAATTCGCATAACAACCGTGTTAGTAACTTAACAACCACAGTGATTCACTTAACTGTGGAAAGAAAGGTCATAAAATGGGGCAAAACTACTTAACTCTCTTGCTTAGGAACAGAAATTTTGACCTCAATTGTAGTTGTAAGTTGAGGATTACTTGTAATATATAGTGCTGGAAAGTATTCATTAGTATGGACTTTATGCCTTAAACCTTTTTTGTTTCATATTGCTTGCCTTTTTCCTTAGCACACATGAGAGTTTTACATTAAAATAGTATTTTCCCACTTACTCTGATGCTGTCCAAGGACATCTTCAAGGTGTATATAAACTGTCAGATTGTTAAATTTTGTTAACCCTCTTGTTGGAGGTTACTCTGGTGCCTGGCAATAGAGCAGGATAGGATTTTGCAGTGGGACAGCAGAATCATGCCAGCATAATTTTCATCCAGCTTGAAGGTAGATCAGTACAGGTAGCCTTTGATTACAACAGTTCATTTAGTGACCATTTGAAGTTACAATGGCACTGAAAAAAGTGACTTATGACCATTTTTCACACTTATGACTGTTGCAGAATCCTCATGATCGTATGATTTACATTTGGATGTTTGAGAAGTGGTTCATATTTGTGATGGTTGCAGTGTGACAGAGTCATGTGATTATCTTTTGTGATCTGACAAGGAAAGTCAATAGCAAAGCCAGATTCACTTAACAGATGTGGCAAGAAAGATCGTAAAATGTGGCAAAACTCACTTAACAAATTTCTCATTTAGTAACATAAATTTTAGGTTCAATTGTGGTCATAAGTTGAGAACTACCTGTAATATAACTTGGCAGTATTGAAAGCCCTATAGTGTGATTACATACTAAGTGAATTTCTTTGATTGGAGTGGGGATGTGGGATGTAGGAATTCAGAAATTGTAGAGAAAAGGACAGGATTGTCTTTGATCTGGTAATGTGTGTGTTGTGACTTTACAGTGAAAAAAGCAGTTAACTTGGGATAGTAGAAAAGTTTGTAGGTGGTGCCGCTTATCTTTTTATCTGTTTTCCTAGCTGCCACCCCTCCTCCCCCAAATTTATAAAAAACAAGTTATCTTAATCCTTGCTCAGTAATTAAAGGAACAGACTATTAGGAGTGAAGCAATAAAATACAGGATATTCAAATCAGTTTTTATCCTCATATGTGTCATAAGATTGGTTGTTCATTAAGGGAATAACTTTTGCATTAACTGTAAAAGTAAACCTGTAGGCAATGCAGACTCTTGGAGCTTACTCCTGAGTTTGTATGCATAGAATTGACACAGCAATTGAATAATTCTAAAAAGCTGACTGAGAATTCTTGTCAGTAAACATACGTAACATTTAATTCCATTCCATTTATATGTAGTGTTTTTCCTGGAATTGGATACCAGAGGCTGCCTAGATTTGCTAAACTACAGCTTTGAAGACACTAAGACAGGAGAGCCAAATGTGATGGGTGCTGGAGATATAATCCTCCAGATATTGCTGGATTAAATGTTCCTTGGCCCTATTCTAATAATTTTTTAGCAATTGGTTTTAGCAAAATATTTCTAAAATAGCACAATTTTTATCATTATTAAAGGTGAACATGGACTGACATATATTTTAAAATTTCAAGTCCCCTACGACATACATGTACATCCTTTTGGAAATGAGATTTCAACATTATGAATTACAAGTTTGAAACTAAACATGCTAGATCTCCACTTAAATTTGATTAATTAAAGATTATGATTTTGAAATTTGAGGATATTTCAGTTTTTGTTCTGCCCTAAGTATCTTTTGATTTTTTTCCCCTTAATTATTTATCTTTTTTTCCTATGAAGCTTTCAGAATTAAGAATATTTGTGCCTAACTATTTTAAAACAAACATTGTTATATCTCTGATGAATTAGAGTTGCATCAGCATAACAAAACACATAGGAATTAAAGTGGGAAAACAGGAGATAATTTAAAAAAATAATTTCACATTAGTCTCTTAAGGTTTTTATTTTTAAAACAGCCATTTAATAAAGTTTATATAAATATATAATGTTATATACAATTCCTCACAGTAGTGTACATTAGGTTTTCACAGCGCTAAATAAGCCTATGCATTCTGGTTAAAATTAATTTTATTAAAATTTGTTTGTTGAAAAAAGTTAATCTCCATGAGAGCAACTGTAAAGCAGAAAATTGACTTTTAACATTATGAAAATCAATACAGTATTTGGCAAGAGTCAAATGAGAAACAAAGAAATAGAAGCACAACACTGCAATACTAATAATAATTAACTAAAATTTCTTCTTGAACTCAAATGTGACTTCCAGAACACTTGTTTGAAATGATGATATCTATCTAGTTCTTGAACTAGACTGCATGATCACAATATCCTTAGTGTATGATGAAGACTTTCGGAAGAAGTCATTTGAGCAGAAGAATATAACAAATGTATTTTTCGTTTTATGCTAATTATTGGATCAGAGAGACTGGGTTACTACCAAAGCTGTTGTTCTGATTTTTCCAATTGTTTCTTATCGTGATACTACAGATTGTTGTACATTCAAATATAATATAGAAGCTGGTTACTGAAAGGCTTTGTAACAAATTGTAATGTGAAACTATGGAAGCAACAAAGTAATAATTTTATGTTCTAAATAGTATTGCAGAAAAAAAAAATGTAATCTTGCTGAATTGCTACTATATTCTATTCTATTCATTTTTGCTAATATTTTAAAAGTCAAAGCATACTGGGCGGAATTAGAATTAGTGATAGTTTTATATAGTGTATATCTACATGCAGTTTGATAAATAAAAATATAGTATAAACCAGGGGTCCCCAAACTTGACAACTTTAAGACTTATGGACTTCAACTCCCAGAATTCTCCAGCCAGCACAAGTCTTAAAGTTGCCAAGTTTGGGGACCTCTGGTATAAACTAATGTCACAATAAAACCATAAATATCAGTATTAGACAGTATTATACACCAGTATTATACATTTTCCAATCTATATAAAACAGACTGTGGGTGTGTATGTTTGTGGGTATGTCCCGAATAGGCTCTTCCATGCCTGCACGAATCTGGCCC
>JANHJO010008065.1:25949-36272 GCA_032468235.1 Pseudoxyrhopus heterurus | reverse complement strand
AATCGCTGTTTTGTTGATATTTGGCTCAGTTGACTAATAAGTTTGCCCACCACTGCTTTAAGTAATTGAATGAAGAATGGGTTGAAATTTAATAACTTGACCCTGGCTATATACTTTCTTTGAGGAAAATGTATTTTTAAAGTGCATTTATAATGTTTGACTAAAAAAATTTCAGAGCCATCTTGGTAAGATTTATATCATCTCATCCTTAAATAATACTAAACAAATACTCATTAGGTATTATTAGGGTTGAAGCAGAATATTAATAAGCAGATTGTGAAACTATAAGTTTCTTTTATGGAGCTTTTGTTAGACACACACACACACATACTATTTATATATTGCACTTCTTAGATTATTTTTCTGTTAAAATTTGATGTTGCCAGTGTTATTCATAAGTCTATTTTTTTCTAAATATAAATGATTTTTGTAATATAAAAATAGCAAATCAATAAAACCACTTAGAGAATAATAAAGAAGTATGCATAGCAGATATTGCTATCAATAGGGGGCTGCAGTGGCTCACGTGGTAAGACACTGGGCCTGTGCATCACTGAGATCGGCGGCTCAATTCCCGTGAGCGAATAAACTGTAGGGACAAGAAAGGAGCCTCCCCTGAATGCCTACTGGAATTCAGGTGTCCCGCGGGTAAAGAGAACACCGCCTGAAAAAATTCCTTTCACAGAGGTAGCCAGCCACCTCAGTGATCCCTGGCTAACAGATGCCATACACTTAAAAAAAATTGCTATCAATTTAATTGGGGGAACTCACAAATATGTTACATAACTCTTATGTAACTCTTGCTCTCCCTCTGAAGGAGCAGGTCCGCAGCTTGGGGGTTCTCCTGGATTCACAGTTGCTCCTGGAGTCCCAGGTGGTGGCTGTGGCCAGGGGAGCCTTCGCTCAGCTTTGGCTGATCCACCAGATGAAGCCATACCTGAGTTGCTGAGATCTGGCCACGGTGACCCAGGCCCTAATGACATCGAGACTGGATTATTGTAACGCACTCTACGTGGGGCTGCCTCTGAAGGCGGTTTGGAAACTTCAATTAGTTCAGAATGCGGCGGCCCCTGTGGTTGCTGGGGTATGTCGGTTTGACTCTGTTGGGTCACTGCTTCAGTGGCTACACTGACTGTCCATTCGTTTCCGGACTGAATTCAAAGTGTTGGTCCTGACCTTTAAAGCCCTAAATGGTGTGGGTCCAGGGTATTTAAGGGACCGCCTCCTTCCATACAATCTGACCCGTCACCTAAGGTCATCGGGGTGGGCCCTGCTGATAGTGCTGCCACCCAGGGAGGTGAGAGGTGTGGCGGCCAGGAACAGGGCGGCGGCACCCTGGCTTTGGAACTCCCTTCCCCTAGAACTCAGGAAAGCTCCCTCGGTACAGAGCTTCAGGCGGAACCTAAAGACTTTTTATTTTAAAAGGGCTTTTAGTTGAGGCAGACATTGGAGGGTTATTGTTGTTTTTAATCTATGTTTTATCTGGTTTTAATGGTGTTTTACTGTTTTTCAAATGTTGTTAGCCACCTTGTGTTCCCTTTTGTTAGGGAAGAAAGGCAGGATATAAATCAAATAAATAAATAATAAATAAATAAATCGTGTGATTTAATAACTGTGATAAATGCTCTTTTTAGGTATATGCTTGTATGATGGTTTTCTTCCTGAGCAACATGATTGAGAACCAGTGTATGTCAACAGGTGCATTTGAAATAACTTTAAATGGTAAGTTTTCAATAATTTTTTGTCTTCCATTAAGTTTAAAATGGACTTTATGTATCCATATAAGACACAGATTGAAGTCAAACTTGATTTGAACAAATTCTTATTTGTTAAGAATTTTATCAATATATAAACTTCATTTGATACCCAAGATCAGACATAGGGTTTCTAAAGATAAAAAAGAATCTCTTTGGCTCTGAGCCCCAAACTTTCACAAAACTAAGATTATTTTACTTCTTTTGTTTATTACATTTGTATCCTAACACAGTAAAAATAATGTTAGTTATGGTGGTCTTTAGATTAGTAAGGTCGTTTCATTTGAATTTAGAGAGTAATCAGTTTCGTTTCTCATTTTTCCCAAGTAAGATGAGGGAATAGGAGGTTTTTTCATGTATGTATTTTGTACTGAACTAATGTTTTAAAAATGGCCATGTGTTTTCAAGAGCCTGCTAAAATTGGCTGAGAATTTATGTCTTATTGTTTGATCTTAGAAAGAAATTGAAATGAAATCAGAGCATGAATAAATATTGGTTTTGTTTGCAGAATAAATTTTGTTTGCTGAATTGCAATGTTTATATTTTCTGTGGATTTTTCAGCTTTGTGGAATTCTTGCTTGGTTTAGAAGGAACTAGAATATCCTGACTTTTTTAATTTCAAAAGCTTGTATCCATAGATTGCATAAGTATTTGGAATGTAGGTAGCTATAAAAGCTGTTCTGTCACCTTATATATTTTACACTTTTTTTCCTATGCTCTTTAGATGTCCCAGTGTGGTCTAAGCTGGAGTCTGGGCATCTTCCTTCCATGCAGCAACTTGTTCAAATCCTTGATAATGAAATGAAACTCAATGTGCATATGGAGCAAATGCCACATCATAGATCATAGCCCTATTCATCAGTACTGAAAACTTCTTGTAAGTTTTTTAAATGATTTATTTGCTTGATATGTGTGTGTGTATACATACATACACACACATACATATATGTATGGATCATACAATAATTTAATATTAGTTAAAGCATTTAGCTGATCAAGAAGGAGTAGTTGGAACTTGCTGACAGTTAGACATAGATCTTTCCTTTCTGACTATATTCTATACCTATCTAGGATATTTAAGCAGTGAAGTAGAGCAGAGATCCCTAACCCCCAGGCTGCAGACCGGCACTGACCAGCGGCCTGTCAGGAACCTGTTCGCGCAAGCGAGTGAAGCCCCATCCGCGCATGCATGAGATCTAGGCAATGCACAAAACCACACATCCCGGTCTGCGTAAAAACCATTCTCTATGGAGCCGGTCGCTGGTGCCCAAAAGGTTGGGGGGCACTGAAGTAGAATCTGCTTATGGAGAAACCCTACTTTCGGGGGGATTTTTAATCTTTTATTATTGAATATCTTTGTTGAGAATTTCTTTTGAGTTTACTTTATGAGGCTATCTTGTAACTGTTCTGTTTTGATTTATTCTGCTTTCAGACATTAAGTGATACTTTCCAAAGGCAACATGAATGAAATAAATGAAGGTCTGTACTGAAGACAGAAAGCTGTTGGTACAGACTGGATGATCTACTTGTCTTCATGTTGTACCTTCTGAAAATCTTAATGCAAGATCCCTTTCAGTGCTGGTATGTGTCCAAGAACTGCACATTCAAGGAGTGCAATAATACTGTATAGTTTTTTTTAAAGTAATTTAGCCAGTTCAGTTTTAGAAAAAAAAACGCAGGTATTACTTGATTACAAGTTTTGCTTTTGATTAGATCCAGACTAAGTTGCATTTCAGACCTATTAAATTTAGTGTGGATTAAATGCAACCAGTGGAGTCTTGATCTAACTCTTTATATTCATGTCTATTAAGGTGGCAAAATTAGTTAATATTCTAATATTTTCCCTGGAAAAAAAGTCTGATTTGCTTTATGTGGCCTTTATAGAATATTTGTAGTTTAAAATCAATCTTGAGAAGTACTGGCTATCTTTTAAATTGGTTTGGATAATTGATGGCTGCCGAACAATACTGATTTGGTTATGTAAGTTTTGTATATTTTCAGAGTATATTGCTGAGTGAATGGTGCATTGTAAAACTAAATTATATAAACAAATTATATGCAGAGTACCTTTTACGTCATGACTTCAGAAGACCAAGTGATGTTCAGATTCCCTCAACAATTTGAAGTCTTTTTCCTGGCCCAAATTGTATGATCAAGTATTCGGCCTTTATGCTGTCATAAATATGAACTAAGTAAACTAATTTAAATAAAGAAATTTCATTTACTGTGAGTAAATCAGCTTAAATCACTTCATAAACTTGTCTGAATAATATATTGAAGAAAGAAGCAAAAGCAATTTCATATCAATTATGGATATTTGAAATCTCCCTTATATAATCTTTGGCAGTACTCAAAACTGTCATAAATCCAAAAGGTGATCCCAATTTCTTGAAAGGACAATATTTTTAGACCATACATTGAGGAACAAAAACTATTTTTTAATTATGTGAACTTTTAATTTTAATTCATTGAAGAAAAAGTTTTCATTGAGTAAGTTTATTTTTAAAAAAATATATACTCTGGCTCCGGCCACAATTCTTTCAAATGTGCTGCAGCATCTATCGGTTCCCATGTTATCCTTTTGAGTAATTGATCAAATACATTTGCAGTAACAAGTAAGGCTAAAAATGTAGAAAAAAGGGTTTTACTTTCCATCTATAATGTCCTCCATGTATATAGCAATAGCACTTAGACTTATACTGCTTCACAGTGCTTTACAGCCCTCAAAGTGGTTTACAGAGTCAGCATATTGCCCCCAACAATCTGGTTCTTCAGTATAAACAATTTTGGATTCAGAAAGCATATAATCATACATGGATTTATAATTAATTTGACTTGCTAAGTTGTGAATTTGCATATGGGTTTAAGGTTCTTTTGAGTTCTTGTTTGGAGATGTTTTAAGACTAGTTTTGTTACACTGAAATTCATCTAAAAGAGCACAAAAAGAAAAAAAATAGTATAATTTATGATAGTATCTTTCTAAGGCCAATCTAAAATTTGGATATTTTGATCTTCCAAAATTCTTTGCCTAATAGGATAATAAAGAAATAAATTAAAAAATGCTAATTTCAGGCTGTTTAAAGCCCCAGTAATAATCATCTACAAATGTAACATCAAATCTTCCTTGTGTTGAGCTTAACTCAATATATCAATGGTATTTTTTCCACAACTATACTGAAATGGTTTGCCATTGTGTATTTTGGAACTTGTTTGGCCCTTCTTGGCCTTTCATGTTGGTCCTCTCAAGTACTAACCATATCTGACCAAACTAATTCTGTAGACAGCAAACAACACCTAGGTACCTATTTCAAATTTGTCTCTTGTGATTTCTGGCAAATAAGTTAATTATTATTATACTGTCTTATTTGGAAGTCCAGAAGAACACAACTTGCTATTTTGGTTGTTAATTATTACTCTTACGGTTAACCTATAATTTTAATTAAATGAACTTTTAGTTTAAAAGTTGGTGGTGATGAAGAGTTCCATTGTGGCAATGCAATAATTTCAATATTATTATTATTTGCATTATATGCCACTTGACTCCAAATGACTCTGGGCAGCTCACAACTTAAAAACAAAATAAGAAATATACAATCAACAATAAATAAGATGGTAAATAACAAGCATGTAACATACTCAACATGGAAATCTAACCACCCTAGCTCGAAGTCTGGGAACCTTAAACTGCCAATTCTTAAGATTGTATGTTGCCATTGAACTTTTTCAAGTTTCTCTTTTATAGGCTGACATTTGGTCTCCCTATTCCAAAGTATAATGTGATCTTATTATTTAACATTGTTCAGTGGCATCTTCTGGAGAAAACAGGTTTCTATTCCCCCTCCACTCAAATATCAATTTACGTTAGGAAACATTCAGAACTCATGTGTGACAAAATTAGTCTGGGGTAGAAAGCTTTTCCTGCAAAAGGATATTGCACACTGGATCTTCAAAGCAAAAGTATTGACATGATAGGCCCCCAGATTTTTAAGTATAGAATGGACATTTTGCAGTAGTCCTACTTCGATAAACATCAGTTACAGGTAGTCCTTGACTTATGACCACAGTTGAGCCCCAAATTTCTGTTGCTCAGCAAGACAGTTGTTAAGTGAATTGTGCCTCATTTTATTACCTTTCTTGCCACAGTTGTTAAGTAAATTTGGCGTCTCCATTGACTTTGCTTACGACGTCACAAAAGGTGATCACATAACCCCAGGACATTGCAACTGTCATAAATAAATGCCAGTTGCCAAGCATCTGAATTTTGATCATATGGCCATAGGGATGCTGCAACGTCTGTAGGTGTGAAAAATGGCCGTAAGTCATTTTTGTCAGTGTTGTAACTTCGAATGGTCACTAAATGAATGGTTGTAAGTGGAGGACTGCCTGTAGTATTGTAACTGTTAATTCTGACTTCTTACATAGTTGCACAAGCTTTACAGATACTTGTTTCTACTCTTATTACAAAATTAATTCCTTGTAAAAAGCTGTTTTTTATAATTTTTCAAAATTGTTGAAGAATTATGAGGTGCTCTTTGAGCTTGATACTCAGAGAGCTTAGTTGTTTTCTTGCAGACATTTCACTATCATCATGGTAGCACTGATGATGTTATCAGTTTCAGTAATGAAACGTCTGCAAGAAAACGATCAAGCTCAGAGAGCACCAACGACCCTTCCTTTCAACCCGGAACTACAAATATTACTCTTGATTGTAAAGAATTATGTTTTGAAAAATAAATTTCTGAAACCTAAACATATTGAGTGACAGTACATGAAACATTAATGAAAACACGTGTTTATTTATTTGCAGTTATTTTTCCATATGTCTACAGTATTTTAGTAGGTTTTAGAATGGGACAGTAAAATTGCAGTACGATTGAGATTCTTCCTCAACCAAAAATAAAAATCCAAACAAGCAGCATGGAACAAGAACTAATTAAAAATATTTTAAAATATACAAAGAAATAATAAAAACAAATTTTGATGGGTATATTGATCCAACTCATTTCAGACTTCAAGTGATTTTATGAAAATCAGGCAGTTCAAATGATATAATATATTAAGGTTTTTTTTAACGTCTACTTAATTTAGGTCAGTTATGATGGAAAATTCATTATGGTCTGTGGACTATAATAATCCTTTTGGTTTTGTTCAGTATATGTGATGCCTACTATAAACTCTTTATCTGAGAAAGGCTTAGATTGAAATACATTTGGAATTTTTGTCTTATTTTAAAATCAGGATTAAGTATTGCTTGGCATATATACTGCACATGTTTATGTGATACGTTCATACATAGTGGGTGTATTTTTAAAAATTAGTGTGCCATAACTTTTGTTGAGCTAATAACATATTTTCTGCATCCTCAAATATATCTTGTTACTGCTATGAAAATTACTGGTTTAATCATAGGATATATATAGTAATGTGTTTAGGTTTCTGTAATATTCCCACTCTTATAGTTTATTCCATTCAGAATACATATCTTTTTCTCTTGTTCAAAATTTTAAACTTCTCATTTTCCCTCCCAAATTCTATGTAACACATCATTGTTAAATCTCATCTCAGGGAAGAAATAAATATATAAAGCTTAACTTCACTATAGATAATCAGAATAGAATCTCTGCTTTTTTATATAATCAGCTTTATATTTTATTATATATCAAAACTGTTGGACTTCAATAAAACCTAAGCCAGTACGACTTAGGCCCATTTAATTCAGTTTTATGTACATTTATTGGGTGTGAGGAGTTTAATCTCATTGAAAAATAAATCTGAAAGTACTACACATTTACATGGACTGATATAGAGTTATAGTGTGTGACTTTAGAATGAAAATGTTAAATTAGGTGATGTTAATTGTATTAAGAATTTGACATTCTAAATATAAGATTTGTTTCCATACCATATTTTCATAAAATTGCTATAAATTTTAAACAATACTAGACAACCCACGATCTGTTGGTTCATTGTTTCAGAGATATTTCCATATCTAAACAGAAACAGAACAACCAAGGTCAAAAACTCTGGGAGTGGGAGCGACTTTCCACTTCCTGCCAGTTTGACAGCGGCTGACTGCTCTCCAGCAGTTGATGATGGGATTGGTTTACCTGGTATTTGGAGGGCTAGGGAAGGAGCGTTCTGCTTGATCTCCAGTGGCCAAAGGAAGAATTGACTTACCTAGCCAGCGAGGGGGCTAGTGTGCAACTGGTCTACCAAACCTCCAGGTGGCAGCACAGCAGCATTGAAGTAACCAATTTGCCAAATCTCAATCCTATGGAAGTCATGGATTTCAGATTTATACCCATTCTGTAATTTAGCCCTTTGAGGTACCATGGTTGAACAAGTGCTGCTGTGTGATGCATAATATTGCCCAGTTGAAGTTACAAAACACGAGAATTTTAATAGTATATATATATCATTTACATTTTGTTACGATATTTCTAAAGTACATCATTGGCATATTAAAGCAAGGCATCACTTTGTTCAGTTTTTCCTGTAGGAAATAAATACATAAATATATTTCTGCAAATCTCCTGCTGCTAATTCTCCTAAATATTGGTGCAGAGTTTACTAACCTAGTGGTTTCCAAATATACAGACTAGAGCTCCTATCACCCCTGCTACCCAAATGTTAAGAGCTTACTGGCCAGAAGTGAAGATCTAATGTAGCACCTGTAGTAGACACTGATTGTGAAAAGCTGCTGTAATTAGTTACTCTTAAAAACAAAAGCTTCAAGCTATAAAAGCTTGACAAAGCTGTGTTAATTGCTTTGAAACAACCCAAATGTACAGACTCCTTTAAATAGTGTTTGCAGAGCTATTACTGCATCTCTTTTGGTGGCCATTAATGAGAAGATTGGTGATATCTATCTCAAAATGGTTGACATAAAATCTGAAACTGCAATAATTGTGAATTTAATGAATATACTGTTTGAATAGAGGATACGTTAGTGTTAGAATTAAAGACAGTTGAACCAGTTCCATGTGGTTCACTAAATATAGCAGTCAACATCTGTGCTTCTATGCTATAAAATCCCCATTTCTCAAATGTGTATCCTTATGTATTTGTTTCCCCTCTTCCTCGAGTTTAGGGAGCTAAGTATAACTTTTTAAATTGCATGTAGATGGTTTTTCAGCTGATCTTTGTTATAATTTATCATTTCTTATCTCCCTAAGTTTAACATTGCTTTATTAACTTTCAGTTTGTAACAACATTAGAATACCATACTACATATTGGAATGCATAATTTAGGTTTTTTTTCTAAAAATAATCTGTTCTGCTTCAAACTTGCTAGTTTTTTCTCCTTATATCCTATTAAAATATTTTAAAAGTGCTGTAAATTCCAATTGTATCCCTCTTTGCTTATAGTTATTAAGATTCATTTTATAGATTATTATTTGTGGGGCATGGGAAAAATGTTTCACATATTATATTTTATGTTACACCTTCAACTTACGTGCCACATCTTTCTTTTATATTCTATTTGAAATGCTTCTTACAGTAGTAGTGTGCTTTATTTCAGGGAAATACTGTACTACATAATCTCTGCTAGCCAAAGTATGCTCATATGTACATTTCAGGCAAGGGAAGTTTATCTAAATTCACTTTTCTCTGCACCATATTGTCATGTATAAAAAAACCTTCTTTCTCAGCCATTTATTTCCGTAACTTTCCGTAACAAAGATCCTGTTTGACATTAACTTCTGATGCACCCCACTCTACTCTTCCTTCAATCTATAGCTTATTCTCAAGGTCCACATTATAAAAAAAAAATTGGCTGGATTTAATAGATCAACCCTAAACTTTTGTCCTGATGATTAGAATCTGGAATCATCTAGGCTAATAGTAGATTCTATTTAAAAAACATTTACATTGCATGAAGTACCTTCTAACTCTTTCAAAATGTATCCCTTCAAAAAATAGTTTGTTACTACAAGCTGCTGAATACAGATAGTCTCTCTTGAATCGTATCTGGAAGCACACTGGCAACCAGTGCAACTTGAAAAGCAGGGATGTCAGGTGGACCTGCCAAAGGATGCATTTGCAGTTATGATCATCACGTCGCATACCATCCCTATGGTGATGTTATTGCAGTTTGGGTGCTTGGCAACTGGTTTGTGTTTACAGTTGGTTACAGCATCCTGCAGTCACGTGATCATGATTTACAAACCTTTTTTTGCCAATTTTCGACAAAAACATCCACTTGGGAAGCTGGATTTACTTAATGACAATGTGATTTGTTGAACGACCATGTGATTAGATTAGCAACCACGGAGATTTGCTCAATAGCCATGATAAAAAGAGTCAAACAGGTCTAACTCGACTTATGATGCAATAACTTAAAACAGAAATTTTGGTCCCAATTGAGGACTACTTGTAAATGTAGTGGCTTGTAAAGGCTCTTGAGTGGTGCAGCGGTTAAGAACTCTGTACTTAAGTAATTAAGTATTCAGCTCCCAGCTGCCTGCAATTTAGCAATAGCAATAGCACTATATTTATATACTGCCTATCAGGGCTTGCAACCCTCTCTAAGTGGTTTACAATGTTAGCATATTGCCCCCAACAATCT
>JANHJO010008065.1:0-10780 GCA_032468235.1 Pseudoxyrhopus heterurus | reverse complement strand
AGCCGAGGGTGGGTTTTTCAGCCCTTTTTGAGGGCTGAAAAACTCGGCTTATACTCGAGTATATACGGTAAGTGCTTGCCTTTATGCCTCATATGCAACTGATGTTACTGAACACAGTTTACCCATATTGTTAATGGCTCTGAGCTTGTACAGGAAGTGAGATATTCTGATAAAAGTCTACTATTTTTTGCAGCCACCTTCCCTTTGCACTAGCAAGATCCTGTGATGGATGGGACTAGATGCAGAAATTACAGAATGATAAATATCTCATTTCTGTATCTTCTCGAAGCGAAACACAAAATATATGTATGTTCATTTTATTAATACAGATATAACACATGGGAGGGATTATTAGAAAATGTACCTATATTTTGATATAAAAGCACTATTCTCAAGTCACAAATTATTGTAAACATCTCTGAGTATAAAGTAAAGAAAACGGGGCCATAAAATTCCCCTGACAGAACAGTAGAGTGGGCAGCTCAAAATAACAGATGACTGGGGGAGTGGGAAGAGCCTCATTTTAAAGACTGGATTAATACCAGTGCCTGAAGAGTGATGGCAGATTGTTTGGGCATAAACATTTCGGCCTTCACTTAAAAGCAATGGTATTGGAAAATGAGCACTGACTTGGGCTTTGCAGTGTTTCTTGGAAGGAGGAAAAGGGATTGTAGAATCTTAGCGTATCACTGCTGTAAATAAATCAGTGGGAGGTAATATTAAATTTGGAAAGATTGTCATGAATGATATATAGACCACATGTACAGTTTAAAAGACTGGCCATCTTATTTACTCACAACTAGAAGGATTGAGAATTTCATTTACTTAACAAATGTGAAATTTAAATAAAAGTTGCATGGGTGATTGGAGAAGGAAGCTGGGGAACAGAACTGTTTGTTTTACAAAGAATATTGTAAAGGAGTTCCTAAGTAAAAGCACAAAAACTGACCTATTAGGTTGGCTATTCAACATCACGGATGTGTTTTTATGTTAACATTTTGACTACAAGGCCTATGCCGACTGCAGTCAGCAAGACATAATCATTTGATTAAGTAATTCCCAGCCCCAACCTGTTTTTGCTTTCATTCTCTCCCTGTGCACTAACTGAGGTGAATGAATTAAATATATTTGGATATGTTTCTTTCCATTTTTAAAAAAAAGGAAATACAGATTGTCCTCAACTTACAATAGAACTAAATAATAAACGGAATAACAGAACTGAAGAGAAAGTGAAACCACTGGCAATCATAGATTCCTATTCCTAACCATGAGGTTAAAATAGAAAAATGTAGTTTCTTAATTTAATTCAGACTAATTTAAAATGTTCCACCTGGTTGGAGACAAACAGCCACTGTTTGCATGGATAAATAATAAAAATGATAATATATTACACAATAAAAATTATCTTTTCTGCATGCTAATACAGGTAGTCCTTGATTTACAACAGTTCATTTGGTGATCCTTTGAAGTTAAAACAGCACTGAAAAAAATGACGTGACCATTTTTCACACTTTCAACCTTTGCAACATCCCTATGGTCACGTGATCCAAATTCAGACGCTTGGCAACTGACTCATCTTTATGATGGCTGCAATGTCTCAGGATCACATGATCCCATTTTGTGACCTTATGACAAGCAAAGTCAAATGGGAGAGCCAGATTCACTTGTAACCCTGTTACTAGCTTAACAACTGCAGTGATTGTGGCAAGAAAGGTTGTAAAATGGGACACAACTCACTTAACAAATGTCTTGCTTAGCAACAGAAATTTAGGGCTCAATTATGGTCGTAAGTCAAGGACTACCTGTAATAGAATTGCTCAGAGTTTGGGACAAACTAGTGTGAATTAGTTGCTTTGATTGCTTCCCCTCCCTCCCAACACATGGCATTTTCTTGTCTGCCAGTGATTTAATGAGTTCAGAACTGATCTTGTCCAAACTAAGGTTCATGAGTATCTGCAGAGTGTGATAAAAAAACCAAGATGGTGCAAATCAAAGCTCCACCTGATTTTTTTATACATCACATTTGCAGGCACAACTTTGAATGTACCGTTCTGGCTGTCATCTTGTCTGTACTCTATAGTTCCTGCTGCTAAGATTGATATCCACCCCAGTTTCAACAAGTGAGATGAGTTGTAATCCTGAACAAGATTAACTTTATCCATCTACTTTTAACATGTTCTGGAACTTCTCAATAGGGCTGCTTTAAGTCTGATTCCAAAAATATACTTGAAGTATCATATCTTTTCCTGGGATTGCATGGCATTCACAACCTTATGAACCTGAGAATGATATGGCTGCCTGAATGAGTAGCAGATGAAAGCCAAGTTTGTGCTTCCATACACCCCAAAGCTCTGTTTTGGAACTAAATCCAAAGTACTACGCGGTCTTGCCATTTAGAATGCTTAAACAGGAGTGGTATGAGTAATTTTAACTTAACAAGAGAAAAAAAACATGCAACTCTCTCTGAATTAATTATATAGCTATATGCATTACCAGATGCTAATTTAGCATTTAGCTGTCAAATATAAGTTAAGAACTTTTAAAACCCATTATATGACAGTATTAAATTTATGCTAGCTCATAGTCATAGACATTAATGAAACATAAAAGTGTTTGCTTTTGCTTATTGTTTCATAATATCCTATTCCCCATTATAAAAACATTTTAGATTTAATATTTATCAGTAAGGCCACAGCAGCCAAATTGACTGCATACTATGTGTGATAATTAAGCAAAGTTGGAATTTGGCAGGAATCTTTAGTATTATTGAAAAATTTAATACACACAGATTATCTGAACACAAAATTAGACAAAACCCTACAGAATCCATTGAATAAACATAAATGGAAAAGATTAGGTAAAGAAAAACATTGGACACTGTCAAAGGATTTTGTATGCACAAGGTATATAGAAAAAAAATGTCACTTCCACTCATCTTTCCACATTTTCAAACATGAAAAGCTGGCTGATTGGTAGGGAGGAAGGAGGATTTTAATTGGATCCTCTAAGCAGCATTTGTAGGTATAGATATATTGATCCGTATCTATAAATGCTGCTTATGAAAGAAAAGAGAAAATCTCAAATCACTGATTTTTGGTCAAAGATCCAATTGCTTTTGAAGCAAACTTGGTCTTTTTAACTTCAACTTGAGAGCTAATTATGTTTTTACTTAGCCTCAACTCATGTCACATTGCCCTGACATTTTGTTTATTCCTAATAGCCTTTCAGGAATGTTTAACCAAAGCTTTGGGGGGGGGGAAGGTCAGTCCTCAAGAAAATAAATGAAAACCACAAATATGAATTGTCACATGGATGATGCTGGCTCTATCCTGCAGTAAACAACACTTAAAAGTATATGAAAACAATCCCGGTGTATGGGAGGTGTGATGGAAAAACCCTTTTGTGCTTTTTTCATCTCTTATTTCTGGAGTTCCCTTGGAACAGATGGTGTTAGGCAGCTGTGCACCACAATCACTAAGCATCATTGCTGCTTTTTTGTTCTCACCCCCACCTGTTTCAGAAGTAGGCAAAACCCTTGCTTTTCTTCCTCCATTCTAAAGGGATTAAAACCAACTGTAATTGATTCATTTTGCAATTTCATTAGAGAACTTAGAGACAACTGGCTTTTAAAAGCTGTTAAAGGATAACAAGCAACAAAGCAGTGAAAGGGGATTAGATTCTCCTCAGTCCCATATTCTAAGAATGAATTTGCCAATATTATCCAAAACACACAGCTCTTCTGACTCAATTTTGTTTGTGTATCTTAGGTATTTACTTAAGCTAGCCTAAAATCTTAAATATGATGTAGTCTTATGGAGATGTCAGACTGCAAGTGAGAAGGCTACATATATGAATAGTTTCATATTCTTATGTCCAGAAATAGAAAGGAAAAATCTCATTTTATGGCCAAATACTTGGAGTTATTTGGTTTGTTACATAACTTACAAAAGGGGATTAGTTTTTCTCTTTTATTACACTTTAAAAATTTTGTGGCTGGATTGATCTTTTAGTGCTATTGCTTGCATTTGTGTTTGAAAAGAAAGAAAGTTGACTATACAGAGAAAATTAATATATTGGATAGAAGGCAACGCACCACTTTCTCTGTTACAGCTTTTTATCAGAATTTTTCATCAGTGCAGAATTTTTAAGAAGGAAAAGTATTCTGTCAGGCAACTTTATTCTGAAGTGGTAAACTTGTAGAAGCATGTACCGGTAACTATTTCTTTCTTCAGAAAACATAAAGGTTAATCCTCCAAGGTAAACTGAACATAGCATATATTTGCATGATTCTTTCCTCAGCAGAAGTATCTATGGGAAACTGAAACTTTGACCAGAATACCAGTGAAAATGGAAGAAACAGTTGGTCTCCTTAAAATCTCTCCTAATCTGCTTCACCCTCCTCCAAAGTGCTCTTCCCTATCCAGGAGGAAAGGGAAATGGTAAACAGCGTTGCCCATTTCAGTAAAGAATAAGAAGTTTATTTTATTTTATTTATTTTAACACATTTTTATACCGCCCTCTCCCGAAGGACTCAGGGCGGAGTTATACATTTACAGTGCAAAGTAACGCATAGGAGTGGGTGGGTAGAGCCATTACCTCAATTTGAATATCTGTTCTTGATGACTCTGGTCTATAAGCTATGATAGTAGGTGGGCCAACACTGGAAATTGTCTGCAGAGATTCTTGAAACAGTTTTAAGAAGTCTTCTCCGAACTTAAAAAAAGAGAAAAAAAATTATTTATTGCAAACTCAAACCACTTGTCCAGAGTATTCCTGCAGCACCACTGCACAATAAACCACCTCCATTTTTATTTAACTGAGAGAGGCCGGGATGGGGAAGGAGATAGGTAAACTAAAATGAAAATAGGTTCCAATAAATTGTACAGAGACCATTATGATCAATACCTCTGTGTTGCATAAAATTTCTAAGCAGCTGAGATCTTGGGGCACAACAGCATAGATATCTAGGCATCAATAAACAGAATTAGTTAGAAAAGGGTATGTTTTCCTTTATGAACTGAATCTTAAAGCAATATATATATATATATATATAGTTCTCATTTAACTGTTGGATACTTAAAAACTGAGCTCAGGCAACACATTGTATTATATCCAAATTAACAAAACATCATGACTATGTTAATATAGCAGGCTTTCCCTGACAAATTATATTATTACATCATGTGATGGTCTGGTTGTCCTAACATGTGAATTCAATATCTAGAATTTCACAGCATGCTGAACCACAAATTTCTCAATTCCAATCTAATCAGATTAGCATGTGGTATATATTCAGCCTGTGAAATTCTTTAAAAAGTCTAAATATGATTCCTAGGTTCCAGCCGTCTTCCTTCATATTGGTGCTCACTGGACATGCAGAGATTAGCACTCTCAGCATTGTAGGGCTAGTACATTTGGGACAGCAGTTTGGGGAGAATTAGGCTGGAGGAAAACTACTACGTTTTAGGAAAAGAGAGCGGGATCATTCAATTTCTAGAACATTATAAAAATAGTGCATATAATTCATAGAATATACAGTTAGTTCTCATTTAACAACCATTTCGGACTGCAACTGTTTAGTTACAACAGTGATGAAAAAGGACTTTGCAATCAATGCCCACATTTACCACATTCATGATGACTGTCAATCATATGTTTACCATTAGAGTCAGTTAATACTATTGTTCTATTCCTGACCTGTTTTTTCCTCCCCTCACCACCTTGCAGAGCAGAGAGATGGCCTGAAGAAGCTACCTTTTCCTGACCACTTTTTTCCATAGTCCATGTTTGTAAGAAGTGCTACAGAGCAAGTTAACAAACTCAGCTAATTAAGGTAACCTTAATTAGTTGATTAGAACCTGCTGCAGACACTGATAGGAACCTAGTCCATTTCACACTGAAGGGCTTTCTTTTGCCTCCGAAGCTGCTAAGGCAAACCACCAGTGCTACTGCATTGCTTTCAATGTGCATTCCCCATTATGTGCCTATTCTCTTGTAATTTAGGAAAGCTAAAGTAAAATCATGAGCACAGTCATGCAATGTTCACTCAGCAACTTTCCTGCTTAAAGACAGTCATCAGAATCAACTGTGGTCAGTAAATGAGGACTAGCTGCAGACTTCCACACCAGCTGTGCAACTGTATCCCATAGCTTTAAGTTCAATCAGAATGACTGCCCTCTCTAACAGGTTATATTTCCATAATAAATTGGCAAAAGTGATATGCCGAAATAGAAGCCAAAACTTCTACATATAGACATTACAGCGCCAAAAAAAATCACAGCAAAGCCTTTATACAGTGAAGAGAATCAGAGAACAGAGAATCTACCATCAGCCATCAAAATGTTTTGGCTTTCAATGGAAATTAAAACTAAGATGCCTTTAGCAGCCTAGTGGCTGAAGAGCGATAACATACTAGATGTACAGTCAATCTGATAGCTCACTGATCGGAATCTGTGGATTCAAAAAGCATAGTAATAAAAATTATTCTCAAAATGAGTAATAGATGTTTTGGGGAGCAACTTACCATTCTCGGGAGGAACCTCTTCTTGTTGTTCCTTTGGAGCTGAAAAGGGAGCTGAAAAGGGGGGGGAAAGGAGCCCAATTCTATCACAATGTTCTTTTTCTTCTTTCTCTCTTTTGAAGAAGATCAAAAATAGGTGGAATAGAAAATAGAGGCAGCAACTGTGCAGAAAATGAAGGTCCAAACAGGCCACTCTGAACTATGTAGGCTCCTCTGCTTCCATGCAGAGTTTTTCAAACAGAAAAATTAAAATTACCCAGCAATCTGAGATTGCAATTTGCAGAGACAGCATGCCCTGCCAACAACAAGGGTTTTAAGCTAGAGATCACAATCCCCAAAACTATGGGTAACTATGGGTTACCCATAAGGCCCCTCCCAAAGATGACAATGAGCTGTAAATACGAAGAGGTAGCATGCACATGCACACACACACACACACACACACACACACACACATTATACATACATATACACGCTAACTCATTTTACTTCATCATTCAGTTTAAATTAAACCATATCCATTTCGTTGGATGCTCCATTTATGTTTTTGTCACCACCTTACCTATTCCATCTTTCAGCCTGACAAGGAACAGCACACTTTTGGTTTTCTGTGTATTTTCCTTTAAAAATATACACAGAGTAGGAAAAATATCCTCAGAACTTAAACCCTGATATTCCTAATTCAGAAAATGCTATTCCAGCTTTCCACTTTAGCTTTTAGATGATCAGAGGAATACAAAATTCAAACAGAAGGTGAAGCCAGAAAGAAAACATTTTTTTTTTAAAAATAAAAGTCTGAAATGAAAACTGTATATATTTTAAATACTCCTTTCCAAATATTACCACTGTTAGAACTGGATGACACCTGGTAGCAAGCAGGGCAGCAGAATATGGTAGCAAACTGACCAAGAGGATTTTAGACCAATATTTTTAAAATTTGTAACCACGTGTTATCTGGACTTCAACTCCCATGCTGGATGGAAAATCTGGGAGCTGAAATGCACACAAAGTTGCCAAGTGTGAAAAATAGTGGTCTACACTATAGTTCAGGGGTGTCAATCTCATGGCCTGCGGGCTGGATGCATTACGAGCTGGCCATGCACCCCCCCCCCAGGTTTAGCAAAGGGGGGAAAAAGTCCCAATACATCACGTGACGACAACATGATGACATGAGTTTGACACCCCTGCTATAGTTTATAAAGTGAAAGCAGGATTGTCATGAGCCTGGACACTTGTTTTAAACTCTGTTAATGCATTCTTACCTAAAAGATTTAATAATGTTCTGTGTTTCAGCTTCCCAATAAAGTTTAACAATTTAACAATTCATATTTGAAGCAAAAATATTTTTTTAAAATGCAAAAGTATAATAAGGATACCAAAACAATACCAGTGCACAGTTTTGGGTAAGGCCAGCCATAGCAACCAGATTCAATGCCAGAAGATCTTCCCAGAGAAAAGTATTCTACAGGCAGGGTGCCACAATTCAGAAGGCTATTCTGTGGCCTTCATTAACCTGAGCTCTACAAATTTTAATATAAAAGGCCTTTAGCAGTTGGACAAATCTGAGTGGAAGTAGGCTGTCCTTCTGAACTCTAGACCCCAAAGTTGTATGTGGCTGTCTAGGAAAATAAATAGCAATCAGAACTAGAATGGTGGCAACCAGTGAACTTATTTAAGCATTAGCAACGTATCTTCCATTCCATTCCTTTATCTTTGGATAACAGTCCAGCTCCCAAATTTTAGAGCCACAGAACTTTTCAACAAGCCTGCAATGGTATATTCCCAAGGAACAAACTGAAGTACTCTAGGGATATTCAGACAATGATAAAATATACTATGACTTTCATAACTTTCCAAAGATTAAATATATAGTGTGATAAATTTCAAAATTAAAGATTTGTGTTTAACAAGAGATCCTGGGTTCAAATTCATTTCCTGCCTATAGTATACAGCTAACTGTACTTTCATGAAGAACCACTAATGGTTGGTAAAGCATGTTCTTATATGCCAAAGATTCCAGGGTCTCTGTAACAAAACATATCATATAGCAAATGCTGTGGAAAAGAACTCCAAAGCACCTCCAGTTAGAATAAACAGATAAACAAGTAGCAGTTTTTCCTTCCTGAAGGCAATGAAAATGTCTTCAATTATATATATTTCCAATATTACAATAAGCTCATTACTTACCCTTTCTCTTGTAGATGTGGTCATGAATCCAACTTGCATCTGTCTGCATTGAGACAGATATTTCTAAGGGTCTCTGAGGCAAATCAGCAATGGTGTCCAATATTTCCCTTTCAGCAGATACAAGATATCATGCAATCAAATTATCTTCAAATAAACTCCAATGCATCATGCCCCAAAATGATATTTGTTGCCCACTGCTTTTAAACAATAGAAAACCAAAATATTGGAAGCAATTTACCAATAGATAAGGTAGCATTCTATGAGAAGATTCAGTAAAATTCTTAATACTTAGTGGGCTAAAATAGAAATGTTCTTATTCTGAGAGATATTTATCTGGTCACAATTAATCTTATTTGTTATTGAACTCTTCCAAGAAACGAGTTGATATCAAGGAACGGTCAAGATGAGAAAGAAAGTAAAAATACATCAATCATAAAAAATTAATTCAGCAGTGACCACGAAACTGTAGCCATAGCAAAGTTTAAAAGATTAAAAAAAACCCAGCTAGAATGTACTTCCCTCAATCGGAAAGCAGTGACACTCACAGTAAACCACAATGATGCCACGTGCACAATTGTATCATCCAAAAAATGCCATCATTATCTACTGAGTCCTGAAGTCTGACTGAAGTATATATGTTGTGGAATTTGAGGCACAAGGTCAACATGCTAAGGTCAACATGTTGTATTTTATTTTCCTATCCCCAGCAGATGCCCATGTGTATACATCATTAGACCTACAGTGTAGTCCAGCCTTTGACAAACTGCCTGGAGCCTTACAGATACCTTGGATTCCTATGAATTATAAGCTAATGCACCTGTTAGCTGCCTGGCTGAAAAAGAGACTTCTATAATTACACTCATTGTTAAAGCACAATTTAGAAGGAACATAAGTTATTTCCAACCGTTTCCAACCATCATTTGGAAGAGAGGAATGTACAGACAGCGACATCATTAAAGTGTGGAACATTGTTACTTAATAGTGACATGATCTAACTTTCTTTCGGACAGCTACTCATCTTAAATACTCACCTGCTGATTTCACTTTCTCTCCGAACTCCTCCCAATATACTTGGAAAGCTTTTGGTTTTTCCTGTTCATAAAACAATTGCATCATTCACATAAAATCAAATTTTGTTCTGTTCTGGCTATGAAGAGTTTAAATATAAATATCTTCCTATATAGGTCATTTATCTTGAGACGGCTTTAATGGCTTCTAACCCATCTCTATGTCTTGAATATCTTGTGGCCACCTAGACCTTTCTGTCTTTGTAGAAAAGCGGACTAAATATCTGAAGATGGTCAACAGATAATCTCTGTCTCAGACTCCAAACTTTCAGGAGGTCAGCAGATGTGGCAATGATCCTGGAAGGGTTATGTCTGAGATTTTTAGACAATGCTTTGGTCTAAGGAGTTCAGCTTGTTTCTATGGGAATTAAGTGAAAATGGGACAAGAATAGTAACAGCTGCTCTTGGAGGCAGCTAATAATATTCTATCCTTAATATCCGCAGTGCAAAACAAACAAACAAACATGGCCCCAAATCACAGAACCAATGTTTGGTCAGTTTGCTGCTGAATTTCAATAGGGCTAGGGGTGGGCACCTTATGGGTTTTATCTTTGTTTTTTTGTGTTTTATATTTTTATACTGTTTTTCATTTGTTGTTTGTTTGATGCTGTATGATATCCAGTGCCTTTTAGGGTAAGGATGAGGCATAAATTCTGTAAAATCAATCAGTAATCAATTAAACTGAGGTATTTTGGCAGTGGTTTGCTCTCCAGGCTTGTTTTGATTTAGTTTCTGAATGTTTTGTTACCAGACTAGGTAACATCATCAGAAGGATTTTCTAGTCGTATTCCTCTTTAACTAGGACAGGGGTGTCAAACTCACTTTGTCACGGTGTTGTCACGTGATGTATCGTGACTTTTTTCCCCTTCTCTAAACCGGGCGTGGGAGTGGCCAGCACGTGATGCATTTGGCCCGCAGGTCGTGAGTTTGACAGCCCTCAGCTAGGACAAGAAAATCCTGCTGCTGATGTTATCTAGTCTGGTAATGAAATGTTCAGAAACTAAAT
>JANHJO010008064.1:0-21595 GCA_032468235.1 Pseudoxyrhopus heterurus | reverse complement strand
TGCCTCCTGAGACTCGTCCCATTAATTATTCTAGAAGGCTTGTTTCGTCTAGTTATTTGATTTAATCTAAAAGGTTTTTATAATGCTCGAAAGAATTTTAACTTGAGTTGTTTTCTTTTGTTTGGGGCTTTGACTGCGCTTGTCGTGCCTCGTATGTCGTTCTTCCATTTCTTTATTATCTTCATAGTGAAAGCCGCTTGGACATCTGTAATCATCCCCCTACCCACCCACCACCCTCAGTATTTTCATTAATGTCTAATATCGTCAAGTCTTAAAATTTAACTTTTTTAATTGCTAAATTGTGGATTTCATTCTGTCGCCTCTCAGATTTAATTTTGACTTTGTACTTTTTTGGTATCTTTCTTACTGAGGTTTTACCTAGTTCTGGAGTTTGTTTCGGTTTTCTCTGAAGACCTCTTTGTTCTGAATATGCAAAGTTCTGCTGAACAGTTTTTGGCTCCTTTGGGAAGAAAGAGTGGCATAAAAATAAAATAATGAATAATAAACCGTGTCTGCAGAGTAGCAGTGCTTTACCCTGAAATGTAAATTAAGTGATTTCTTCTTTCTGATTTTTTTTCCCCATTTACTCACATAATCAGTCACTGCTTCAGAATGAATTAAGCCCTGGATCAAGTTATTTAGTTAAATTTGAGTATCTCCAGTTTCAAAAAAAAGTATTCTGCCGCTGTAGCTGCTTAAGTCAAGAAGGTAGTCTATTCTTTGCATCAGTGATCAGATAAAATTCATCCTCTGGATGTGAGTTCTTCAGTAAAAGACTTGCTAAAAAGGGATGATTGTTGAATGAGAAGAGATTCACAAAGCAAAAAGTAATTAGCTATTCTGGAACACTAGCAATTTTTAAGTTGTGTTTGTTTGTTATTAGTTTTTTTATGGACTGAACTAGTAACTAAAGAAAAACCCATTGGTGCTAGTTTGTAGTGTCTAGTTTATATTACTAAATGACGGATAGCTGCAGGAAATTTTATTTGTTATATTTATATGCCACCCATTTCACTATTAAGCGACTCCTAAAAAAATAGAAGCAAGGTTGATATAATGTAAATATGGACTTTCGAGAGAAATATCTACTGGGGTCATGAATTCACATTTTTATATTAATGAATCTTTCAATATGCCATAAATATGTAACTCAGTTAATAGCGGGGCAGATATTCATTAGAGAGAAGAAATGATGCTATCTGTCTCATTCCTTCTAATTAAAAGAATGCTATGCTACTTCTGTAACTATGGATAATAAATATATAATAAATGTATTAGTAAACTATGTGTGAACCATGCAATTAATTACATATGCATGTTTTTCTATCTTGTTATTCAATTTTTTTAAAGGTTACAGTAAAAAAAATCTTAGAAAATATTCAGAGAATATGTCTTAAACTCCATTTTATGAGAACTGGTTTTAGTGTGTGTGTGTGTGTGTGTGATAGCTTTTGACATAATTTTGTAATTAAGTGCAATGGGTGTCAATCATCTTTCAACTTCCTCAGATGGATCTGCCCAGGCAATTCGTAATCATCTCTGAACGGATTGCAGCCTTTTATTGAAGCAGGCAACAGAATTATATAAATGCATAATATCTCATCAGCAAGGTATCCTAGGATAGATTATTGAGCTTGAAGAAGCATTGTTAGTTTAGATGCTTGGGGAAACTTAAGACTTAGTTGTGTGAAGTTGGTTAAGTTGAGCTGCTTAGAATTTGCACACGTTTAGCCATACAAGCAGTCGTCTACTTGCGATCACAATTGAGGCCAAAATTTCTGTTGCTAAATGAGACAATTGTTAAGTGAGTTTTGCTCCATTTTACAATCTTTCTTGCCACAGTTGTTAAATGAAATACTGTAGTTGTTAAGTTAATAACACGGTTATTAAGTGAATCTGTTGACTTTTCTTGTCAGAAGGTCACAAAAGGGGATCACATGATCCTGGGACACTGCAACCATCATAAATATGAGTCAGTTGCCAAGCATCTGAATTTTGATCTTGTGACCTGGATGCTGTAGCAGTTGTAAGTCTGAAAAATAGTCCTGTCACTTTTTTCATTGTAACGGTCACTAAATGAATTGTTATAAGTCAAGGACCAACTGTATAGTACCTCTTGCTGTTATTCATTTGTGCATTCACATTTCCATTTGCCTCAATATAGTACGCAGATTCATTTTGTTAAACCTTGTCACTTTGATAACATACATAACCAGCATTCTCAACATGCCTGCTGCCTTTTTATGAGGGCACCATAAAACAACATTCCATGATCTAGTTTCCTGTAGCACATCTGGCCAATTATAAACCTTAGCTTTTACAATTCGGGATAGCAAAACAAAAGAAATAATTTGAGGTGTGCTTGAGACTCCCTTTCAGAACAATTTCAACTTCCTTGGTATAATTGGCAACCTTTTTTGCAATATAGGTATCGCTCAAATAATTGCTTCATCAATGCTGTGGTCGGTCCAAATCATTATATTTTTGCCTCAAAGGTTGCAGGGATAGAATAAAAGTAAAAGGAGAAAAAAATTAGTGGAGCAAACAAGATGGATAGATAGGAGGCTACAGTCTTGAATCATGTATCTTTCCATTATGTATATGCCTGCGATTAATCACAAAGACAGAGAGTTAATAGATATACAGTAGTGACCCTGTACTAGCCAAGGCCAGCTGAAATAAATTGAGAGCTATTTTGGGAATGATGTGAATTTCTAATCTTTTAAAAGTATATTTTAAGCGTTTTTGTGTGTTCACAGTGTTTTCCGATTTTTAATTAACACTAAATATCTTTCAATTTGCATTATATTGATACTTGAGGTACCTATTTATTATTTCAAGCTGTATCGGTAAATATGCGTTTTCTTGCCCTCCCAAATCTTTTTCTTCAGAAGTAGATGAATTCTTCAGAAGTAACTGAACTCTGGATTAAATTAATAGCATCCAGTTTTGTGTGTGCTATGTTATCTCTCTGTACCACTCTGGGCTTAATTATTCTTGGGCTCACTTCCCATCTAAATTACCTTATTACAATAATTACTTTTAAGTTGGTAAGAAATTAAAACGAGACTAATGTTTTAATGTATATATTATGGCAAAAATATATTTTTTGCTATTCTTGCCCATATTTCAGTTTGTGTCAAAGAAGGTAGATTATATGTCATTTTTTTCTTAAAATTCATAAATAGAATAATCATACTGTTTAGATGAAGTAGTAATAGAGGCAATATAAATTACGATATTTATACAATTATTGTATTTCCTGCTGAAGCCAGCAAAAATAATTTATATATACAGGCTTTTCAGAGAAAATACGATTAGTTCTTGACTTACAACCATTCATTAAGTGATTGTTTGAAATTACACCAGCACTGAAAAAAGTGACATGGCCATTTTTCACACAACTCGTACAGCATCCTCATGGCCACATGATGAAAATTCAAATGCTTGGTAACTGGCGTGTATTTATGATAGTTGCAGTGTCCTGGTGTCAAATGATCACCTTTTGTGATCCTCTGACAAGCAAAGTCACTGGGGAAGCCAAATTCATTTATCAACCATGTTACTAACCAACTGCAGTGATTCACTTAAAACTGTGGCAAGAAGGTCATAAAATGGGGGGGAAATTCACCTAGCTGTCTTGCTTAGCAATGGAAATTTTGGGCTGATAAGTTGGGTCATAAGTTGAGGATTACCTATTGTTATTTCTATATTGTGTTTAACCCTGTCGGCCATGGCAATTGTCCATTTATACTAGGGAATGGGCTGTTGTTTATTGTTACTAATTCCTTCCCAACAGATAATTTTAAAGAATAAACATTTAAAATAGATAATATCCATTTTAATATTTATAATTTTACTATTTATAAACCAGGTAATATTGTTAGAAGGAATTAGTTTAAATGCTAGGCATTTTATTTAGATGTTAATTAAGTTTTATTTTAAACAAATTATCATGAATTCCAGGCCCTTCCAAAGCGATTATGTGAAAAAGTTTATTGATATGCTTAGCCTAGAAAAAACAGATGGGAAAAATAGTTTCCAGGGCTGGAAGCTAGTATATTCTAGTAGTTTAAATATTGTTAATTTCTTAGATGAGAGCTGTTTGAAAATATTTTCTAATCTAAGTATTGTTTTTAAAGAGATTGTTTCAAGAGATTCCTGACTACTGAGAAAGGAAATAAATTACATATGCCATTTCTGTTTCAAAAAAATTCTCTCTCTCTATCCAAGAAAGTGCTAGGCCAGGAAAAATCCATACCAAAATTCCAAATGCATTATCAATAGAGTCATAAATTGTTGCTGAGAAAGCTACATAAATATACCCACATAATAACCAGAATGTTGAGATTGGTTTGAAAGAATTTTTTTTAATCTCTATTTCTAATTCTGGCAAGTTTTAGTTCATTAGATTGCTTGAATAGCAACATGAATCTTGAAAGTCAAGAAACTACTCTTAAACTGCTTAAAAAGAAAAGAATGAAATTACGGTGGGGAAGAATGACATACATAAAAATAGCCAATTCAGTGGAATTATAAAGATTTTGAAATTTTCTTACAACCTGATTACAATTTAATCATATGCAACTCAGTACCTTGGTTATATTACTTTCACTTCTCAAGAAGTATGATTGGGTAATTTCAGATGGTTTTGAGATTAAGAGCATCCAGTAAAAGTTAATTTATATTCCAGCACATATTTTTCCTTCCTCGCAATAGAACTGAGGCCTTAAGTTACACATTGAAATAAACATGCCAATCTCTTCATTAACATTGGAAACTCAAAACCAAGAACATCACATTATATACTTCTCAAGATTCCAAACTTGACACATTAAAGGAAGAAAATGTTTTTGCTATATATATTTATTGTACAAAAAAAATCTATAAAAGGACAAAGAGAAATTGGAACAGAAGCAATGATTATGATATACTTAACAGACTAGAGCCAGTTACAGAACAAACTTAGTTTAATACAACATTGAAGAGAAATAGCCAAGGCAGTATTTTTTTTTCTAATATGTGTATGAAAGAAGAGTTGTTAGTTACCAGTTCTGATCCCATCTTATAAATGAGTGCCATCTCAGTTTAATTCCTATGTTCATACTCAATAAACCCTATTGAGCAGAATTAGCATATTTCTGCTCATAAGCCATTTTTTGAACTGAATAATAGTTGGGAACTTTTTCCAGCTAAACCGGAAAATAGTTTTTCTAGTATAACATTTGTCATATTAATTTCATAATTAATGTCATTGTTTTAACTGAAATCAACAAGAACTTTGTGCATTTCATAAATGCAATGAAGTCATTTAAGAAATAGATTTTCAACAGTGACAATAAGATGGAATTATGAAAAAATGTAACTTAAAAATATCAGCAAGAGGTGAACAAGACTGTGGTGTTTTTTTTAAATATAAATTGGTATTAAACCACATAATCCTCCTTATGCCTTTAACATTTCCTTAGTTTACAAATTTTTTAAAACTTTAAACATGTCACTTAAAACTCGCAACACCGATGAATGAGAAGCCCTCTTCTTTTAGTGACACACATAGGTAAACCAATGTAACTTAAAATTACACCAGAGTTGGTGAAGTCTGCAAAGAGTTTCAGGTGTCCTAAGTACTAGATGTGTATTGAAATATTAAAAAAAAGTATAATTGCAAAGAAGGAAAGGATTGCTTTTTTTTTTACTCCTGATTTCCTAATAACTTAGGAGCAGTTAGTTATTGTAAACGTTAGCTTTAGCCCTTTCTTCCAGACTAATGATTTCATAGAGTCTTCTCTCTCATCCATGACAACTCAGCAGAAGCAAAGCCTAGCTGGACATTAACTGGCTATTTCTTTAATTATTTAGGGTTTTTAGAAAGATGTAATAGTATGGTTTACCTAAATACAATCTTTGGAGAACTAAAATATATCCTATTAAAGTTGGATTTAGTGGTAGAAAAAACACTTGTGTGACTTGGAAGTTAGGTAAAACATATGATTGTTACGATATGTTTGCAGAACTACATAGCAAATTTCCTTCCTCAGAAAGGGAGCTACATCGAAATTCATACATACTAGTCCTCGCACACTGTCTTTACAAAAAGAAAAAACACAGACATAAAAGTATCTCTTCAGCTCTAGGGTGTATCATAAAAGGGGAAACCCCCTCCTATTCTCTTAAAATTTTTCTTTAACCTTCCATAGTGCAAATGGTACCTTAGCCCAAAGCAGTCTCTCAGTACAGAAATTTTTACAGTGAACATTCAACATTTTTAAGTCCAGGTGCTTTGCTTCACTCCTGCAAAGTCTCTGAGGCTTCCGTATGTTCTGATGGGACTGCCTATATTACTTCCAAAGTGAACCAGCATCCATTTTGTAGAAAAAGGCAGCAGGTCAGGGTGATGGTGAAGAGGTGTGAATGAATTCACTGATAAAATACAACAGTCCCTGTTGAATAATGTCCGCCATGGCCCAAAACCATCTTGCGCCTTTTCCCAACCAAACTTACTATACGGCACCATAACATGTTGTCGTAGAACCAGTTTTCCCTTGGAATCTCAGTTCTCCCTAGTTGGCAGCCTCTCCTGTTTAAGAACCAATAAACTTCTGCCTAGAAAGGTTAAAAAGACAGTTATGTATGTCTCAGGTGCTGGGCTGGAGTGAAAAGCTCTGAACTCTTTTTTTAATATATTTTTTTTAATATTTAAATTTTTATTTTTGATGTTCAAGTGCTGTGTTTGGTCATGTCATCAAAACAAACAAACATAAACACAATCTTAACCAGTGAATGGCCTTTTGGTCATGTGATTAAAATAAACAAAACTTAGCCAATGTTATCATCATCTTCAGTCTCATTTCTTCAGCTCACACATGCAGGCACATTATGCGTCCACTCACACACATACTTATTCTCACACATCCTTCTATGACATTTATTGACACTAATATAAAACAAAGTAAATAATAATATACTTGCAGGACCGATATTTACAAGCACACCTCCAGAAATAATTATGCCTGTCTGCCTTTTGTGAGTCAGATTACCCAAAGCAAAATACTATCCCATTGGAAAAACCTATTAGTAGCAGATAAGTTGGATCTTATCTTTCTAGTTTAGCACCATTGGGCAGTAGAAGAAGCAGAGAATCAAACCACCCAAATCCCAGAAAGAAAGCATCCATAGTTCAGGAAAGACTTATCCAGCTATTCAGTTATATTTAACGTGGCCGGTAAATGTTAGTCAGCATTGAATAGGAAATTATGATCTTTCAGATACAGAGTTCTTTTTATACAATAGTATGGGCTGTATCATTGCTGCCTAAGGCTACAGTCCTAAACACACTTATTGCGAACAAGTGCCACTGAAATAACACGGTTTAATTCTCTAAGTAAACATTCATAGGAAGAATTTGCATGTCTCAAAAGAATCCCAAATGGCTTTGGACCTTTGCGCCAGTAGGGAACTATTACTAAAGAGACAGTAACTAATTGTACTAATAGATGGACAAAAGGGCAAATCATATTTGCTCCACTGTGATGTGTATCTTTATGTTTAAAATTCAAGTAGAATATTCTCTCTTCATCATGATGCACATTAGCCATAACAGGTTGAAGTGGCTTAATACAATGCTACCTATAAGACAAAGCAAAGCCTTTGCTTTCAATGCTTATAGTATCTTAATGGTCCCCTCTAACAGAATGGAAAGTTTTGGTATTTAATAAGCTATTTAGAATTATAACAGTCTTAAGTAACTAGCTTCAACAAATGGGCTTAAGAATATAATTCAGTTTGTTCAGGTATTTTTTTTAATTGTTGTAATACAGTACATTCATCCTCTTTCCCCTGCAGTCCAACAAAATAGGGCAGAACTTTTTGTTGATTGGACATTGGAAAATAATCATTTGTAAATCCTACTGTTAGAGGTCCAGTTTGACCATTGCCATCTCAGTTTTCACAGGGCCGGCGTGTATGTGTGTGTCTTCCATCCTTGCAGCTTAGCAAAGCTACCAACAAGAAATTACAGGTATTAAAAAATAGCCTCTGTGTTTCTAGCAAGGAAGGACTTGTGCATGCTAAAGTATGTGGCATTGTGCCATATCTCTGTCTTAAAGGAGTAAAGTTAAGAATCTGATAACTATAGCCACAAATCAGTGCCTTCTCTGAATCAACAAATATTTTTTTAAATGTATTTATTAAATTGTTTGCCACCCATCTCCCTATGAGATATGGAGAGATGGTTAAGGAAGAAGCATTTTGTTGGGCTTCTTGATGAGATGTGTTCTTTGTTGTGGTGAATGGTTGAAGCTAAGGCCTAGTAGATATTAGATAGTAAGAAAAGTTACTACAATAAGAAGAATTTCTCTCAAGCAATGTTACAGAGGTAGATTAATGAATTTCCTGTCTCAAATAAATTTGCACGTTGCTATTCCCATAATTTCATTACTGTTAAATTTCTTTTCTAGCATTTTAATTTCATTTCCTGAAGAACTCCAGCATTCCTACTAATTTTTAAATGAAACTTCTCACAGCCCTATCCCTTTATTCTGCTTTTAGAGAATAACTCTAAGACCAATAGTTTTATAGCTAGGCATTATTAATCTTAGATACATTCCTCCTATTCATGTCATATACTTATTTTCCAACTGTAGAAAGACTTACTTAAATCCATGGTCAGGAAATACTATCTGCACTTTTTCAAACTTTAGCCAGGAAATGTGAAATCTCAAATGTTGTTTTCATGGAATCAAAATGAAAGATTGTGTGTTCTATGTGCCCTGTCTGTAAAATATCAAAAGGCACCTTTTGTGAATGACAGTGCTGATATAATGTTGGAGAAAAAATGTTTGACTGAATAAAGATTTGGAAGTCATTCATTTTTCATTTCTACATTTTCTAGACTTTTAGAGAGTGTGTTTATATGTGCACACACACAAACATATTTAAATAAAAACAGCAATTTTGGGGTGGGTAGTTGTGAGGAAGTTTTTTGTGTAAGATATATATTTTTAATCACTGCTAAGAATATAATTTTTAGGGGGGAAAGTTGTGCCTGGATATATGTAGGAATTATTGCTTAGTAAAGAAAAGTAATTTCTGTTCTGTTGCTAATTTTTTACAGAGTACTATGTACCTTGTTCTATTCAGAGAGAAAGCAGTACAGTATCTCTTAATATGCCATGTTTATTGAGAAAAGCCCTCTCACATTTTCTCTGAATTGCCTGTTTCAATGCCAAGTCCAATAAGAGATGAAAGGTAGACTATATGTTGCAAAACAAGAAGTTAAAATGGAGAGAAGTTTACATGTTTGCAGGTTTGTTAGTTAAGTATGTCTTGCTACTTTTTGATATAAATTCCCAGAGCAAAATATTATACTTCAGAGGAGGGTTGAAATACCAGTTATTTTCAGATTTTGTGTTCATTCACAAAGATGAAAAAAAAAAATAAGACAGGAATTGAAAAATAAATCAGTGGTATTATTCTACATTACTAAATAGCAAATACTCAGAATTCATATTCAGAAAAATACCGAGACAAATAATAAAGATTGCTAGGATCCAATTTTTTTAGACAGATCTCATATTTCAAGATTTGTGCACATTTTCCCCTTTGTCTAAAATGTTAAAACTGTCGTATATATGTCATTCGCACTGCTGGTAGTCCAAATGTGGGGATTTGGCAGCACATTACAAAGGAAACTATTTAATTTGTTTCTCAAGAAGACTCTAAATCTTTGTATGGGCCTGATAAATGACAAGAATGCAGACTAAACAATGACCAATGCAGGTAGCAAATACTGAGATAAGAGATATAACCCACACACACATACACACCCCAACCAAACCCTATTAGCCATCTTTATAAAAAGATTCTAAGCTATTGAAAAATTAAGTATTCCAGCTACAAATGCCCTTATAGGCTACTAGTTGCAGAACTGTTGTTTTCTAGTGTTTAAAACTCTCCATTTCTGCGATTAATAAGTTAGGGTAACTTAGCCAGTATTAAGAAGCTGAGAAGGCATGTTTGATGAGTGCTTTGAAAAAGAGCGAAGCGCTTCAGTCTATAAGTGCTAGAGGAGGAAAAGCAGTACAGCTCAGAAAGGGCCAGGAGAGTTTGTTCTCTGTGCCACCTTGGGTAAGCGACTGTTCCCTTCTTTTAAGATTTAGGATTTAACCCATGAGAAGTGCTAAGATTCTGCTCAACTTGAGCATCGTTGAACTCCCTATCAATAGAATAGAGATGGGAGTCTGTTTTTTGGGGGCAGAATTTCACCTTATATATCCGCAACCAAAAATCCATCCATGCCTTCTTTACTGCTTCAGTATTTTGGAACTTTCAAGAGAGAAATTAAAGCTGTATGAGTTTGCCTACAAAAGAACCAAAGTTGTCATCTATATAGAAATCTACCTGAGTGCCGAGATCCTCAACTTAATATACAATAAGTGCTAGAACTAGAAAAATAATCTTTCTTCCTGACCAACTCGGTTGACTGTTCTTCCCCATTTATTAATACCCATCCAAAATTAGTACTTTTGTGGAAGGGACTTTAGAAAAATTCAAAGGGCATATTTTAGCTGTTTGATTACAATAGAGCAGCTGTTGTGTTGGCAAGCAAGTTGGTTGGCTCAAAATTGTCTATGCTGAAAATCTTGACCTAAATTCTTGGCGTCAGACTCCCCTCCGGTCCATCACCTCAGCACTTGGGTTCCAGACCTATGACAGGCATTTCTGAAGGGTTGCAACATACAACACAGCAGCTCCCTAGACAGCCCAAGCCGAAAGTAGAGAAACAAGCCCTAAAGCAGCAGGAACAGTTGAACTCTGGAGAAACAGGGATCCTGACTTCATACTGTCAGGAAAATAGCAAAAGGGAAATCAAGACGCCACAATGGTATGAGCAGTCTAAATCCCAGTGTTTTTCCAGTTTGATGCCGTAAGACTAAAGGCCTATTTAATTCTCACTTGCCTGTCACATATTTCCTTTTTCAGTTAAGTAATTACAAAGTCTTCATTCCAATTTCATTGCACAAATATTATGAAAAATGCAACAGCAAAGTCTCATATTAATATAATCCTTACTTTGACCTCACAAATAGAAAGGAATTGGTCTACATTCCAAATGTGACAATGAATCAGGAGAGGGAAAGCTGATTCATTGCAAAGTTGCTATTCATTGTTTTGCCTAATTTTTTACTTCTACTTGAAAAGAAAGTGATCCTTCCAAAAAATACAAAGTCTGTTAGATATGCCATCCCATCTGCCAAAGTGCTTCAGTCTTTGAAAATAATATTTTGGTGGTTCATTCATAATTTGGCTACTGATAACCACAATTGGAAAAAACGGATTTTTCCTATGCCAAACTTATTAAACTTTTGTTTCCTGCACAAATAGAGAATCAGCGGGGAATGACTGGACACAGGTCATTGTCAAACAGCAACATTTCGTTTTCTAGTTCACATGCTGGATTACAACCTCTAATAATGAATCACTTATTTGTGGTCCAGGTTGCAACATTACCCAGTTGCCTGGAAAAACCACCTTTGAATACTTTGACTCCATGATTATCACTAACGTAAATAATAATTAGTGTCTTAATAATTTTTAATCTTTACCTCCCCCTCTTTTATTCTGAGAATAATGAGACATGTAATTAATCCTAATAGTAGGAAACAGCAAGTGCTAACATCTAGATGCAATTTGTTATCTTGGTCCCATATAATTGTCTTGCTAGAGATTCTGACAAAAAGCCTCTATCTTCTGTGTCTGGAATCCTATCTGAGTTATTCAAACTTGAAGATTACTGTATTCTTGCTATATGGCTAATGCTTTGTCACTTGAAGGATAATTATCTTCTGTCTACTTTCAACAAACTCTTGAAAGCAGAACAGCAACACTTCAGTTAAATTAACTCAATCTATGGCATCAACTTCAATAGAATTCTATTTAGAAAGCATTCCCTGTTTATTTAATTATCTAATGTTACCTGGATTTTGCTGCTTTAGAAAGAAGCGGAGGGTATTATTTGGTTAGGTGAAGGAAAGTCACACTACAATGTCAAAGAAAGCTGGAAATTAAATCTCTATATAAGTGCATTTAAAATTAATTTAAAAAGGATTAAAATGTTAGGAAGGGGGGAAAGAACAGTACAGAGCAACACATCCTATCATTCAAGGATTTTGATATATCAATATTAGCCAGTGGAAAAAAACTATTGTACATAACCAGAGTAACTGGATGGATCTAGTTGAGTCCTGCAAATGATAAAGAAAGATTACCAATTCTATCATATACACATGCATATATATGATTTTTTTCCCATTGGAATATTAAACAAAAGTGACACAGAAAAAAAGATTCTATTGCCAGGAATAAATAAATAAATTTTCTATCTTAACTTCATCCTGCCTGGAGAGATTTCTGTTCTGTAAGTAAAATTCTTTATCCTCACATGGACCCTTTCTGTTGTTTTTTTACACTACCTCAAAGGTGAGTTGAGGATGGAAATATGTAATTTAAATTCATTGAATTAGTTTCTCAATTTTCTAAAAAAAAAAAAAGCTGAAGAATAATGACTTGGAGAAAGATTGCTCAGGTTATATATGAAGACATTGAAAAGGAAAGAGTTGGATGTGAATACAAGGCAGCTAAAATTAACAGTTTATCCTCCATTTAGATAATTCCTCCATAACCCCTCCCCCTCCCCATCTATGCCTCCATTTCATTATTTTTTATTGCTATCATGCAACTCACAAAAGCATTCCAAATAATTCCAGTTTTCATTTCTTTGGAGCCTCCTGTTTCTTTAGGGATTCAGTCTCTCAAAAGGCAGGCAGGTTCAACAAACCTCAACTTCTAAAATCATCCCTTCCTTCCCACCCACCTCCCCCAAATCCAGGATGGCACGTATCCCTCATGCTGGCAGATTTCATTCATCTTCATCAGATAAAATATCTATTTTAACGCCACCCCCTTCCCCGTGCTTATCTCTATAACTTCATACAGCATTTTATTCCACATTATCACAACCTAAGGAAGCTTTCATTCTTGGGTTGAACAGCCTCTTTTTTTCTGATGGACGTTTCTCTTTATCGCCACTTTTGCATCTCAGATCAAGAGAGGAAAGGTGGGGGGGGGGTGTTGGGAAGAGAGAATGCCAGTAAAAGTAAAGCTTGAGAAGTGTTGGGTCAAACAAAGAGCTTGAGGAGTAGAGATGCTTGTTTCAGATCTGACTCAGGAATGGAAGTATCGATCCAAGACAACTCATCCGCTCTCCATTAATGCGATGTCTGTTTCGATTATTGCACAGCGCATGTTGTCACTTCAGAGATTTTTGATACAATTCTGTTCGTTTTGTTCTTTTCCCACAATTACTTTCTCTTCAAAAGTGTTTTAAAATGCTAATAAATGGATTCATCAATGTCAGGGTGCATCGAAAGCAAGAATCCAGCCAGGGTGGGGGAGGGAAACAGGAAAAAGAATAGAACAGAACAGGCTGGGAGTTTAAGAGCATCCACACCTGTCAACCACCATGCCAGGGATTTTGCCATAGATTATCTGCTGTTTGTCATTGAAATACAGCATGTTGATGGGAGACATCTTGGTGGGTGTGCAGCATGGCCCTGCTGAGCCCCGGGGATTGGCATGCTGCACCAAGTGGGTATGGGGATATTTCTGCATGAACATATATTCACACTGGCCTGAACAATAGTTGGCTTTGTACCGCTTCGGGGCAATTATCCAATCCCAGCCGAAGGCTTCAAAGTCAACAGTCAGGGGGTAACGGCAGCAGCGGGACTCCGTTGAGTGCTCATCACAGTCTAAGCCTAGATTCCTTCGGGATCGTTTGTTGTTCTCCAGTACACGCAGTTCCATGAACGGGTGCTGCAAATGACATACAAAAAGAGAAATCACAGAGATAGGCATTTAAGTAGAATTGGCCCCGTGATGAGATAACAGTTTCTAGCTGTGGAAAACAGCCTGTGACAAGAGTTTTGATGGGTATCAATTACATGCACATCTATGAATAATCCATCCGCAAGTTTCATCTGTGCAACCTTTGCTATCGCTTTGTATCTCTTAAGTAAATTAATGCTATGAATACACATTCACCTCTGCAGACTTACCAAACCCAATACAATCTCTTGACCATCTTTCCAAGATAGCCCACAGCAGTTGCCATTATTTATTCAGTTATTTATTCAGTTTCTAATAAAAGTCCTGAGCTTTGCTCCTTTAAAAAAAAAAACCCCGCTCCAGCCTGATGATGAAATATTCCTTAAGTAAATGTAGGTCTACTATGAAAAAAAATTCCATGAAAAAGTGAAATATTGATCCATCAGTTGCTTCTAGGGAAAAAAAAGCATTCAGGCTAAAAGATCAGTTTGTATGTAATGAATGAACAGTACTCTAAAAGAGAATTTTTTAAAATATATTTTATGTTGTATTTTTTATTATTTATATGTCAGTTAGTCTTAGTTAAGCTGTAAGAATTATTATGTAATTATAATTAAAGAGATAGATTCCAAGGAAATAATTCAGAATGAGAGAGATAATAAAAAAGACATTTAAATAGGAAAATTAAGATGAAACTCATATAAGTAATTTGCTAAATGTTTTTTTGAAAGAAATAATTTGATGGGTTTTAAGAATAAATTAAATCATGAAATAATGCATAATACTATAGCTTTCTATATAAAAAGAGAGCTAATTCTAATAAAGTACTACTTTAAAATATACCCTGCTAAATTCTGAATTCCTGAGGATATTTCATTGTTAGATCTCTAATTAACACAAACTGAATTTAAGTTCTCATTTTTCTATATAAATAATATTAAACAGATATAAACTTATCTTAATTCTATATTTGAAAGCAATAAATATGTGTCTAAATTCATCCATGTGGCTGTAATAAGAATATTGTGAGAATACTGATTGTGTTATTATCAAGCTGAATACTGATTGTATTATTATTATTACTGATTATATAATTATCAAGCAAAAGTCACTATTGTGCAACCAGCACAATGACTTTGCAATGCCATGACTGACATGTAAACACCTTCTCTAAGTAGCACCACTGCAGTCCCCAACTGACCATAGAAATAGCAAGAATTCCCTCGTTAAGTCCTAGCCCTGACAATAGCATAAGCCTACTATTAAGATGAAACAGATAAAAGGAAAATACTTCCCATTCTCCAACCAGTGCATTTCACTGCATTTCATTATTGCATTATACAGTGATAGTATTGATTCTGAAAGGCAGCACTCCCTAGGGAACACCCCCCCCCCAACATGTTAAAATTAGGCCAGAGCTATATCATGGTTGTCAGCCCTTCAAGGTAGTCCAGACAGGAAACCATAACCGCAAGTCCTAACAGTACCTTTATTATAAGGTTAAAATAACAGACTCTTGCAAGTCTGAAAACTTCTCCCTTGCCTTGCCTTTACTTTCCAAAGAACTAGGGAGGGTCCCTTCTGAGATGCTTTCTCCACCTACATCCCACCTTTGGACTCAGATTTTGTTTATCAAATTATTGTCTAGGCTGCAGCTCTTTCTCCTGTGCCCCCAGGTTATTCTCACAGCCCATTGCAATGGCTGGAGAACGTTAACAGATACGAGGTCAGCGGGCAATCAAAATATTTCACGGGCCTCCGGCTCCATTTTCAGAGCTAGGATGAAGAAAGAAGAGGATAGATAGCGAGTGTTCTCATTTACCCACCAGGCCTTCAGCACCAGGCCCAAGAGAAGTCACAGCCAAGTCATTGCCATTGGGATCAAAAGCGTTGATCTCAATACCCCAGTTGTTCTGAGGCTGCTTGAACCAGTTCTGGAGCACGTGCTTGAAATCAATGCTCTGCCAGTGGCCAATGCGTGAATTCAGGTCAATCTTGAGTGAGCGGATACGGATGTGTCGGCTCCCATCCTCTGTCACCGGCTTAAGACGCAGGATCTGTAGATAAACTGTGGATGTGTGTTGAACAGGCCTTAGGTACACCCAGAGCTGTGCCTTTACTACCTTGGTGAACATAATTTTGGGGCTGAAGTTGAAGAAACAACAATGTGGATTGCCTTCGATCTGTACCACTGGGTCCGCTGGCAGAGAAAGACAAAAAGAGAAGCAGTGAACAGACCTTCTTCATATCCCCAGTTTCCCACATTCCTAATATTTTTCTGTCTAAGGCGCAATTACTATAACGCCATTATAATTATCATATAAAGATCAGAGCTATTGCATAATTGAAACTGTTAATGCTGGGCCTGCAATGAAGGGAGTGTTGAACAATAAGATTTATCTTAATTGGCAGCATAGCTTGGCCTGAAGCACAGGGAATATTAAAATCCTCAAGATAAATGTTTATTTTATGTAAATAAAAGTCATTAAGAAACCATTTACTGCATATCCAAATCATTTATTCCATATCCATGTTCTAAATAATGTAATACAGAAATAAAGAGGACACTAGTGAATTAGTAACCATTAAATGGGACTAGGTGTTCCACCACTGAAAGATGGAGTCAAAAGGGCTGGAACAAGAAAAATAAAAAAATAATTGTATTGTATAGGATAAAATAAATTAAAATTGTATAGGATAAAATTTAAAAAAATCAAATCTAGAGTTTTAGACATTAAAATGATTATACTGGCTATTAAATTCACTGGTGAATTCACTGGTGCCAGTGTAGTGTGTAATATGTATATACGACAATATAAGATCATACACCAGAGTAATATACATGTTGCAAAGAATATGATGTACATATGGAAACGTATGACTAGGTTTTTTTTCCTAACTATTCATATAAGGATTATTCTTATATTATTCATGTTCTCTTGTATTCTTGTATGGACTGCACCAGTAGAGGCTCAACCAATTTCATTGTATACATAATGTACAGTGACAATAAAGTCTTTGAACTTTGAACTAAATTCATTGCCCAGACCTGAATTCACTTCCTTGTTCAAAAGAAGGGCTTGTAATTCAGCAGAAGAGCGTGTTGGTAGAAATTACTTTTCCTCTGCTCTTGCAATCTTTCTCTGCAAGAACCCTCAAGAGTAAAACTTTCAAGCACTATAAGAAAGGGAAGCAGAAAAATTCACATCCCTTGCTACTATTAGAAAGATTACTCCATGAATGGGTCTCTATTCACAGAAGGTTCTGGCAGCTGAATGGAAATCAAGATCCAAATCCATTTACATATTATCAGTTCAAAATTAAACTAATTGAGTGTTTGAGTGAAATTTTCTAGATAGTATCTGATTTTATAAGTTATCAGATAATTTGGGTGTATGGTATAAATTATGCCTAACCCTATATACACTATATAAAAAAAATAAAAGTAGGATAAAATATGTAATAGGCAGGAAATAATAATACCAGATGTTTGGGAAGGACACAACAGGTGGATAAAATGCCAAATCTGGTCTAACCACCTGGCTGAGTGTGTGACAAACCATAATAATAATAACCGCACTTATTTTCCTTGGTAGATAAGAGTCTGCCAACATTGCTGCGTGGTTAAAGGGCATGATCCTTGGGAAGGACTGGACAGGTTAATAAAAATACCAAATCCAGTCTGAATATCTGGCTTTACTCAGAATTGCTTACATCCTGCAACGATACCTCTAACACCACCAAACATCAAGATCTCCATATTCCAGGACTTTGGGGAGGATTCAATAAGTGGATAAAAATGCCAAATCCAGTCTCAACATCTGGCTGACTGCAACGAACAATAATAATAATCCTAATTTGGACCTGAACACCTTAATTTTACAAAAAATACCCTGCTTGGAACTGCCTATAATAATAATCTGCCAATAATAATAATAATTCTTAGATCCTTGATTGTGTCTTGAATTATTAGATTTTTACCATCTTTGACTATGAATCCAATTGGAGATTAATCATATCATCATTATCATCTGTGGCCAACCATAACAGCAATAACAGACAGTTTACAGAAAATGGGATAATGAAGAGAATGGTATATTTGAATACCTGCAAGAAATACCACTTGCCTGAAAGCTGAAACTGGTGGGGCCACAAAATAGACAAATAGAAAACCAAGAACTTCAGAATTCAAACAGTCAAGCATTTGCCACAAGCAACACCCTGGATTTAACAATTATTGATAAGAAAGACAAAAGAAGTTACCTTAAATGCCATGGAGAAGGGACAATGTAATGGTATGTAAAGCATATGTTTTACTTAGAAGCAAGTCCTCTGAGTTTGGTGGGGCATTCTAGGTATATGTGCATGGGCTTGCAATGATAATTCATAATGAATGCATTAGCAGTGTGTTGGGGCAGGAAGTAGGAATAAATGAAGCTATTATCTGATTTCAATATAGAGCTCACCAAAAATGTGCTGGTAGAAGACCTTTAGAAGAACTGAATGTAGCTAGAAGATAGCCAAGCCTCTCTAAAGAATTTTGAGGAGTTTGCCAAAAAGATTTTTTTTAAAAACTCAAGTCAAATCTGTTCTTCTCGTTGTAAGCATACACTCCTTTCAACAACCATTGTATTATTCTCCAGAGGGAATCCATCATGAACCCCCAAGATGATAATACAGGTAAACCTCAACAATTCATTTAGTAACCGTTCAAAGTTACAACAGCACTGAAAAAACTGACTTATGACTGTTTTTCACACTTGTGATCTATGCAGCATCCCCATGGTCATCTGATCAAAATTTGGATGCTTGCAATGATTCATATTTACAACGGTTGCAATGTCCTCGAGTCACCTTTTGCAACCTTTCAACAAGCAAAGTCAATGGGAAAGCCTAATTCACTTAACAAATGTGGCAAGAAAGGTTGTAAAGTGGGCCAAGACTCACTTAACAAATGTCTCACTTAGCAACAGAAACTTTGGGTTCAATTCTGGTCATAAGTCGAGGACTATCTGTATTGTGTTGTTTAAATTAGAGAGTTTTAGCTCTTTTCTAATCTTTTTATAGTCATAATGTTTATCAAATTATATTACAATACTCTTTTTATCTTTTTCTAAAACATAAATTGTTATCTTTTCTCCACAATGTGAAGTCACAGCTGCTGCTACTTCAGCTGGTTTTTGCCCTCATGTTCACTGAGTTCTTCCCAAGAATCTTGGATGCCATAATCTGTCAGCGTAGTATATGGGTGGATCCAAGTGCCGTGGCCTTTTACAATTGACAGATGGAAATTTCTAAGTCCCATTGAATCTCTTTTGGTATGACACCTACTGTGCCGACTGAAACCACCATAGTTGGTTTATGCCACAATCTTTCAATTTTCAGTTCTTGGTATTTTCTGATCTTTTCCAGATCTTTGTCTTTTATTCTACTATATCCTCTGGTATTGCCACTTCAATTATCCTCAAGACACATCATATCTGCTGTGTTATGAACCAAGACATTATCAGTCTGTTGTTGCGGTTCATTGCAAAGTCAGCCAGATGTTCAGACAGGATTTGACATTTTTGTCCACCTATTGAGTTATGATTCATCACACAGTCAGCCAGATGTGCAGACTATTTGACATTTTTATCCACTTATTGAGTCCTTCCCAAGAATCTGGGATAGGCAAATGCTGTTGTTTGATGGTGTTAAAGGTATCATCTCCAGGATGTAAGCTGTTCCAAGAAAGCCTTTTATAATCGACTGATAGGGATTTTGTCAATGCTGATGGTGTTCAAGTTGTTCCAGTTGTTTTGGGATTGCACCCATGCTGCCTATTACTCTTGGTACTATCTTTGTTTGCTTTTTCCACAGTCGTTCTATTTCTATTTGCAAGTGTTTTGAGATTTTCTCCTATTCTTTCTCTTCTCTTCTGCTGCCTCGGGGTACTGCCACATCCACTATCTGGACTTTTTTGTCTTTCTTATCTACAGTCGTTAAGTTTGGTGTGTTATGTGTCTGGTACTTGTCCATTTGAATTCTAAAGTCCCAGAACAATTTACCATCTTCATTTTCTGTTACTTTGTCTATTTTGTGCCTCCATCAGTTATGCAGATATTCTAATGTACCATTCTTACTCCTTCGTCATGCTGTTTGTAGTCTCTCTGTGCAATCTTCTTGCAGGAGCAGACTGATGTAGAATTCTGAATGCTCTATTGCCTCTTGCATAAAGTCAGCTTAACAGCTGACTACAGTAATGCTGCTTAGCCCTATACACTAGCACAGTGAATAATAGCACCTATAAAAGAAACTAACAGACTGAAAAATATTGTGACAAAGGGCATTGGTTCTTCTAAGATAAAATTATGCATATTCAGAACCCAATTAATTTAATACAGTTGAAATAGTCCATTGCTTAGCCAGTAGAAAAGAAGATAGGTCTTCCTGAAAGGCTGAAGTTAATTCTGCTATTCTTCCTGAGGTGTTAACCCTTTTTTAAATGCAGGCTGCTGCCACTAAATATTTGGCCATCATTGTGCAGCTTCAGAATGATGTAGAGCAGATTTTTCTATATCAAAAGCATGAAATAACTCCTTGAATATCTGAGCACATGGCTACTTCTAAACCTAAATGGGTATTTCCTTCCTCATCGCCTGTCCCAGCAGAGAAACCTCAGCCCCCCCCCCCAAAGGGATGTGGTGTTGGCTCGAAGCATCTTACCCCACCTGGGGTCCAATTTAGCTCCATGCACTCCCATCATTTCCCAGAACTGAAGGAACACCTTCATAGGTACCTGCTGATTCTGATGAAGAGGTGGAAAGGACTATCAGGATTTGGTTGAGATAAAATTTAGTATTATTTTGTGATGGCTTTAAGAAGTTTGTCCATCACTGGCAGAACAAAGTAGAAAATGATGTCATTATATGGAGAGGTAAATACAGCTAATAGAAGAGTTCGTTTCAAATATTTTTTGTTTCATTTATCAAAATGCTCCTATTTAAATTAAAGTTATGGACATGGGGGCATTATTTTTCACTCATCCCTCATAGACTTCTCCAGAGAGCTACCGGTAGGTCTTGGCATAATTAAATTACAATAATTTGAACCTAATCATTTGCTCTTTGAATAAGAATTCTGCCTTTTTTGGGTGGGAGGTATGGACATATCACCTGTGTCAAATTTTCACCTTTCAATTTTCAAACATTAGGGGTGTTCAAAAGTTGTGACATGCCTTGGGGATTGTAAAGATATTTTGGCTACTTTAGTATAATTTAGATGTGTTTAGTAAGTAACTACATATATATCATAACTTTTTAACTTTTTGTTTCATTTGCATCAGAATATATCTTCCAAGGCCTTCATGGCTGCTGTATCAAGTGTTGGTTTGCAATATGTTTCTTGACTGCTTGTTCCGTTATTGGTGATGGTTGATCCTAAAAGGGTGAAACTCTCCAGCAGTTCAATATCTTCGTTGTTGAAGATGGTATTTGGACTTCAGTTGTTTTTAGAGAATCAGAGTGACAGGAGGTTGCAACTACGTGCCCCATGCAAATCGGGGGGGGGGGGAGCATCCTAAGGGAAGAGGCTATAGTGGTGGAGGACAAACCTATGAGAGCAAATTTATCAAGAGGCTTCAAGCTTCCTCTTTTTTATTACTGTATATACTCGAGTATAAGCCTAGTTTTTCAGCCCTCAAAAAGGGCTGAAAAAACCACCCTCGGCTTAT
>JANHJO010008063.1:21234-31308 GCA_032468235.1 Pseudoxyrhopus heterurus | reverse complement strand
TGTTCATAGTCATGAAAATAAAGAAAACTCTTTGAATGAGAAGGTGTGTCCAAACTTTTGGTCTGTACTGTATATATCAGAACCATAAATCATTTTTACATTTGTCCATTGTCTAATATAGTATAAGCTGTACCAAAGAAGGTTTTTAAAAATTGTCCTGAAAGAAGCTTAGGTACAATCTTGATAGTGCATTTTTGGCCTAAATGTAGCTCTTGGACCTCAAAATTACAAGCACTATGCTTTACTTGTGTTTGGCAACTATTAAACAGAGATTTAAAAGCGTAACAGATTCTACAGAAACATACCCTCTAGTGTGGTATCCAAATCTAGGATCAATAACTCCATAAATCCAGGACTCTCTTTTCAGTAATACTAATTGCCATTGATATTTTTTTTTGTACCCTACCTTTATTATTTTTACAGATAAGGGGCAAACATATCCAACACACCTCCCTCTTCCTATTTTCCCCACAACAACCCTGTGAGGTGGGTTGGACTGAGAGAGAGAGACTGGCTTAAAATAACCCAGCTGGTTTTCATGGTTAAGGCAAGACTTGAACTCACAGCCTTTCACTTTCTAGCCGGGTGCTTAACCACTAGATCAAACTGGCTCTTTCTCATATTATATTGATAATGCTTTTATATTTTATTGATATTTGCCTTAGAAATAACCTTTATAAAAGTGCAGTATTAATATTCTTGTGGCATTTTGGTTTGCTAGTTCTAATAACTTGGCTAAATTCCAACCTCAGTTAAATTTAAATTTCCCCCGATTCAGTTGAAGATGTTATTCTCCATTTCCTCTTGTGGCATAACTTTGACATTATTTTGAAATTTTTCATTTTTGTGTTAATCTCAATTACCTTCTGTTATATTTGAACCTGTCCTGTAAGAGTGAGAGGAAGGGGATATGTGATGAAAGAATAGTAAGTTCTTTGTATCTGCATACAGATGGGAAATTACCCTTGTAGTGCGGCCGGAACAATCTTGAACTGAACACATTCAAAACTGTAGAAATGACAGTAGATTTTAAAAGAAACCCTCTTATTCTACCACCTCATACAATACTAGACAACATAGTATCAACAGTCGAGATTCAAGTTTCTAGGTTCTATAATACCTCAAGTCTTAAAATGGACACCTTACATCAAAAATGTCATCAAAAAAGCACAACAAAGAATGTTATTCATGTGCCAACTCAGAAAGCTCCGACTGCCCAAAGAGCTGCTGATACAGTTCTACAAAGGAATTATTGAGTCTGTCATTTGTACCTCTATAACTGGTTTGACACTGTAACCAAATAAGACAGACCAACGGTTAGTTAGAACCGCAGAAAAAACAATTGCGATCAGCCTGCCTTCCATTGAGGAACGGTATACTGCACAAACCAGAAAGAGGGCTGTGAAAACATCTACAGACCCCTCACATCCTGGACACAAATTGTTTCAACTTCTTCTCTCAAGATGACACTATAGGGCATTGCACACCAAAACAACTAGACACAAGGATAGTTTTTCCCCCCATGCCATCACTCTGCTAAACAACTAATTCCCACAACACTGTGAAACTACCTAGTAGGGCTGTATTACCATTATCCTGCTCATCTTTCCTATTACCTATTGTGTTTTCCCGAAAATAAGCCCTGAATTTATATTTTTGGGGGCTCCAAAATAAGCATTAGGGCTTATTTTCAGGGAAACATGATTTCAGAGTGATCAACCTGGCTAGGCATCCCAACCTCGGTGTGCGCACAAGAGGCAGCAGGTGTGCAGGAACTGATGGTATCTGGCAGCAGTTGCAGCCCACTGGTCCCTTAGCACACTTTGCGGCTGTGCATCCTGCATAGCACAGGTGAGTTGATTCTGTGTCCAAGCAGCAGGCAGAGGTGCGGTGTATGTGTGTTGAGGTTGGTGATCCAGACATGCCGCTCAGGCTGCGGGAAAGCTGAGAGTCGGGCTGGAGTGGGCAGGCGGCTGTGCGAGGCTCCTCTTTGTGTAGTGGCACTGGCAGCAGGCAGAGGTGTGGGATGAAAGGCAGGGGATCCTGATGTGCCGTGTGGACTGAGGCAAGCCCAAAGATGCAAACATGAGCGTCCCATGGCCACCCGTTGATCCAGCCCACTGACTCTTTCTTGGGGACCACACAGCACATCAAGATCACGTGTCTCCCCTCGCCTTTGCCTCCGCCTGCTACTTGGACAGATAATCAACTGAGCTGTGCTGTGCGGGCTGCAGCTGCTGCCAGAGTCCGTCAACCTGCACGTGCTCACCGCCTCCTATGCTAGCCACACACAACCCTTCACTAGGGCTTATTTTTGGGTAGGGCTTATATATTAGATGCACATGGTTAAAATCAGGCTAGGGCTTATTTTCAGGGGACACAGTATTTTATATTTTTATGACTATAACTTTGTTGCTTGTATCATATTAATTACATTGTTTTATTTAGTATCCTAGTACAATTTATGTTAATTGCTTATTTAGTATCCTATGACTATCACTGAGTGTTGTATCTTATGATTTATGATGAATGTATTTTATGATTATGATCATGCTTTTTCACTTCTTCCTTGTATGCATACTGAGAGCTTATGCACTGGAGATGAATTCCTTGTGTGTCCAATCACACTTGGCCAATAAAGCCATTCTGTTCTGTCCCTGTCCCTGTCCCTGTCCCTGTCCCTACTCCTACTCCTACTCCTACTCCTACTCCTACTCCTACTCCTTCTCCTACTGCTACTCCTATTGGAGTCCTGCCACCTTTTCTTTGGACAAATCAATCCTTGGAGCCAGACTTATTATTCTCTTTCAGCTCAGCTTCCCCAGATTAAAATTAAGGCAGATAGATTCAAGACCACTTCTGAGGTGCATTTATGTTGTCTAAAAGTTCTTCTGTAGATAACAATTTCTTTATGATTTATGTTGATTTATCAATGTGGATGAATAGGGATAGAGGTAATAACTTATATCTTAACCAGTGCCATCCCTACAATAGTACAGTAAAGCTGATGGCTTCAGATGGAAGAAGACGGGGATTGGAAGAAGACAAAAACTGATACTCAAGGCTTCCAGTAAGATTTTCTAAAGCTTTTGTTCTAGGATATGAGGCTTGTATCCCAGATTCAGGTGCCAAAATATTTGGATAGTACCCCCCCACCCAGTAGGATAATGGTGCAGGGTGAATCTTCTGAGAAAGAGAGAAATTTGCTAAATAAAGTTCAAATATTTTGCTTGATGAGTTTAACTCTATAGACTCCATAGACAGCAACATAAAGAGCGCCTACTAAAACTATACTTATTGAGATAGATTTAAGAGGTTTAATAGAATGTGGTTATACCGAGAGTCTTTCTTTGGAATTGTCAATCATAAAGCAAAGCGGTTTCTAAGGGAAACCACAACTGTATTAATGTTCTTCAGCTGGGGTTGTGATGGTGGACAGACATGATCCCAGAAGAAGAAGGCCCGAGAGCACACAGTGCCTCTGTGCAGTGCTCTCCCAAGGGCCTCCCACTCACCCTCCTCTCCGCCTCAGGCTCCGCATCCAGCCCTCGACCAGAGGACACACCGCTTCCGGGATAGTCCAGCCGGTGGATGAGCGAGCCAAAGACCAGCTGGCCAGTGGTGAGACAGGGCATCACAACACAGGCAGCCCGCAGGTCTTGCAGGAAAAGCGACTGACATCCAGGAGGCGAGAGCAAGACAATGTCACCGCTGCTGTTGCCAGGGGCGAGTGGAGCAGGGTTGCATTGTGGCTCCACCTGCTTAGGCAAGAGCAGCTTGGGGGAAGACCCAGGGAGGGCTCTGATGCCACCATCTCCCACATGCTCCCCTCTTTCCCTGCTTAGGCCAGGGTGGCTTTGGGGAAGACTGCGAGGCCACCGTCTCCCACGTGCTCCCCTCCCTCCTGGAGAGTGCCAGTCCACCTGCCGCTGGTATCACCCGTCCACCAGCTGGCCCTCCCCCACCCATCAGCCCACGCCCTTTGACCTTACCTTTGCAAGCAGCAGTGAGCAGAAGTGCATGGGCAGCGATGAACAGAAGTGCGCAGAAGTGCGGCTGGATTTTGCAAGATATATATAAGGCCGACGGCTGGAGGGGGGCAATGAGGGCGGCAGGAAAAGCCAGCCATGCAAAGATTGGCTGGGAGGTGGCTGGCGGGGCTGAATCCCACCACTGTATGGGCTGGATACATTGTGTCGGCAGACTGTATCCGGCCTGCGGGCCGTAGTTTAAGGACCCCTGCTTTACAGTATTCTTTGGGTGGTTTACAATGTTGAAGCATTATTTGCATATTGCCCCCAACAATCTGGGTCCTCATTCTATTGACTCCTGGAAGGATGGACGGCTGAATCAACTTTGAGCCCCATCAGGATCAAACTCCAGAGTGTGGGCAAAGTTTGCCTGGGATACTGAGCTTTAACCACTGTGCCATCAGGGCTCATAATATGAACTTGTAACTAGACTTTTTGATAATTGGAAGAAAAATAGATAGTAGAAAAAAATGACCTTTTTTGTAATCATAGAGTAAGAGATAATTTTGTAATTATGTTTATATTTGCTGCAAAGAAAATAGGAAACTTTTGTCTTCTCTTTTTATCTTTTCTTTCTGCACTTTTGCCTTTGTTTTCTTTACTCTGTATTAGTATTTCTGATACTCAGCTGTTTTCCCCAATGGAATGTCCTTTATATAAACTAAATATTGATAATTTTTATATAGCCATATTGTCCATCAATACATTATGTCCCTCTTGTATTTTCCAATTTTTCTTTCTCTTTGCAGCTTATAAGATAACCATTTCCTTGGTTTATTCACAAATTGAAAATGTCTCTGTTTTGCATTTCCAGTTTTCTTATGGTTAATAGGGATAACTGTTACTATAAAATCTTAATTTCTTGACAGATTTATGTTCCCTAGTAAATTATTTAACTCATATTTTTATTTCATCCAAAATATTTTAGGTTTCCTCTTGCCTTGCCTTAAATTCAGAATTATAGTGTGTCAGCTAACTGGACCTGCCACACTCACAACTGATTTATCATCCCATAGATGGAAACACCTGTCTAATTTCCCCTTGAAATGAACTGCTAGGAATTCAATTAAAGACTGAAAAGCCAATCATAATATAGGGAAATTATCTTGGCATCCAGAAGAGACCTAGAAGAAATAACAAGCAAGCTGCTTTTTAAAACGATGAAATCTAGGAATAGCGTAGCTATATCTAGGAGGGGGAGGGAGGTCAGAAGCCGCCTCCCCTTCTAAGGTACTATTAAAGAATTGAAGCGACCTGCTCTCGACACCCCCATAGCCTTTCGTAGAACACCCAATACAAAACAGCAACAGGGCGATCAGGACTCCAGAGGGCGATCCCGTGTAACATGCACACCGAAAGAAGGGGGGTCTCTCCAATAGAGAAGCAATATGTAGGAGGGAGGAGTCAACCGAAAAGCCAATATTCCGTTTCAAGAAGTGCAAAAGGAAACATAATAGAGGTTTAAATGAGGTTTCCAGGGAGAGTTTCGCAAGGAGCGCAATCGGAGGCTGGGATCGAGTCCCTCCAGCCTCCCCTTCACGCCGCTGCGGCTTTGCCTGTTCAAGCGCTAAAAAGAGCGCCCCGAAAGCTACAGAGAGCGCCGGTGGAGGGAAAGGAGGGGGGGATCCTCCGCTGGATGAGGGCATTATCTGATCTCTTCTTTTTCTTTCTGGCGATTCCTGCAAAGATTGTGGAAGTCTCCGAGGGGTTGAAAATGAGAGAGAAGCGAAAGGGACGTCGAGAGATGCGTTTGATTTCAGCGATTCCTTTTAGCCTGGGAATAAATAACAGGACTTTATAAACTTGGACAGTTTTCCTCTCATCTCTGAACAAGCAGAAGATTCCCTGACCCCGAACTGTTATTTGTTGCAACAGTTAAAGGGGCAAGAAAGACGTTTCTTTGTGGAGTCCTTGATTAAGCTGTGAGGAAATCCCCCCTTTTAGGAGTCAGCGGAACCCCGCCCTCCACTTGTTCCTGTTCTGTTACTTTCGTTTTTCCAGAGGCTTCCGTTTGCTTCTTCTTGAGCGGTTGTTGTGAGTAGTTTCTGGTTAATTTTTAAAGAATTAATATGGAATTAATAGGTGGGCCATCCTGTGCCCGCCGTTTCTCCCCTGCAGCCATTCACCCGCGGTCTTCTCAGCCACCGCAGGGCTTCTAGATGGGAGGATTTCAGGGGAGAAGTAGCGGACAGGATAGAGTTTGCAATCCATCTTGCCGTGATGGAAGTGCCCAATACGCGCAAAGGCACCGTGTAAACTTACAAAAATTCAATATTTGAATTCCAATTAATACAGCTCAAAAAGTAGCTTCCTCTGAAGGTCTGTACAAATTCTAACCATGGCATTAATTCGGGCTATTGGCCAAGTCAGAGTTTTAAAAATCCGGGGGGCTATTAGATATAGATTGTAATTGGGATTTTACTGAATCGCTTCTCTGCTTGTCCGGAGTTTTGTTTGACAACTCAGTCTGGTGGCCCAGTTGTCTGATAAGAAACTTCACCAGTCAATGAAGGAAAGGATCCCTGCTCTTTGTTCTTCCCAGTAACTTAGGTCCAAATCAGAATGAACTTGCTGGAAGGTGGCAATTGGCATGATCATCCCTGCCCGATGCCTTTAGATCCATCAGTAACAGGACAAAGAGGGCAAGTACAATAAAACCTTGCCCAACTGGAAATGCCATTTAGCTGGGTGGATCTGAGGTGGTGCTAAGATTAGAAAGAGACCTTTTGCATTAAATAATGTTATGTTCTCTGTGTTCTGATTAACCTTTTCTCCCTGATATCTAAGGAGATTCTCAATCTTCCAGGTCATGCTTGTCCCAGAGATGCTTTTCAAAAGGCAACTGGAGTCTTTTTGGGGGGTTTTCCCCCTGAAAACATTTTGCTTCTCAAGCAAGAAGCTTCTTTGGTTCTGGCTGAATGGTGGGGAAAACAAGGATTTCTATCCCAGAGAAAGTTGTATGTTTTTACTACCCTGCTTCCTGAACCCTTGTGGCAATCTTCTTCAGTTTTACTGCAGACAAATGTTACCTCATAGAGTGACATTAAGGAGAAGGACCAGAATTTGCCTCCTTGATGTTAAGACATTGACTTTTCCTCACTTGTTTGTTTGCAGGGAACTTAGCTGTGGCAAACCTTCCAGCAAGAATGGCCAGTGGAACCATAGTTGTCATCCCCTCTAATGGAGCGAACATAATCCAAACGGCTCCTGGATTTCCCAGTGTTGCTTTTCAGGCATCTGGAGCAATTCCATATCCTCAGTATGGAGCTCAGCAACTTGGAACTTCCACCAGTGCTCCTCAACAAGTCCCACAAAAGGGTCCTTTGGAGAGATTCCTCAAGGCTGAGCCCAAAGTGCTTGGGGTATGCATGCGTTGCTATGTGCCTGTTTGAAGTCCATTAAGGTTTTAGAGCTATGTAGAGACATAAGAGCCCCATATTGAAGTTCTGGAACTTGGCTTGTCTGTTGTCTGGTTCTGGAATCTATTCCAGTAACCTCTGTTCTTCCTGGTAGTTTCATTTGTGTTTCTCTAATACATTCTGACTCGAATATGCATTCTTTTCCTTTGCTCTTTAACTGAAAAAGTGGAGCTCAACCATAGTGTCAGCCAGATCTCTTTTTTCCCCTTCCCACTGAGAAGTGCAACTGTTGGGCATTTCTCCAGAAGAACATGGTCATGCATTGGCTGAAGCCCAAGCTGATTGAAGTCACTTTGTTGTTGTTGTTGTTGTTGTTATTATTATTATTATATTTTTTATTTTATTTTTAAATATACATCCATGTTGTGTGTGGACAGTGTTGATTCTAGGTATCATTCACATATTCAAATTACAATAAGAGTCCTCTGGGAGTTGGGCGGCATATAAATACGACCAATAAATAAATAAATAACAATATTTATTATCACATTTATCAAATTTAGGTAATCCTCATAATATTATTTAAACAACAAAAAATGCCTAGCATCTGTAAACCTCTAATCTTTCTATTATTTTTATTTATTCTATATGAAAATGTACGTTCTAATATTTCCCCTATCTAATTTTATTTCTGTCTCTATCAGCATACAACAAGCTACCGTAACGTTTAAAAGGCAGTTCTTTCTATCCATTATCTCTTGTTCTCTTAGTGCTTCAATTTTTATCCATTTTTTTACTCGCCTCACAGACTCCTCATCTTTATCTCTATAGTTTTCTTAAGCATTTCTCCCAGTACAATCTTATGCTGACAATTCTCCCAAATGTCTACCCATGTCTCAATGTCCTTATCAAAGATATCTTCCTGTCTATCCAATTGTTGATTTATCTGTTTCATTTTCTTCAATCTTTCTTCATTTATCGTCTGGTTTGTCAGTCCTAATTTTTGCTCCAGTCCTTGATTTACTTGTTGATGTCGCCACTTCATCTGTTCTTTCCGTTCCTTTTGCTTGCTATTTGTCTGCAGGGATCGCTGCCTCCGCACAACAGCTGATTGGGGGTATTCCGAGGCTGATCCATCAGTCTGTGCTGAAATTGAAACTGAAACTGGCTTCAGCACAGTGTAAAAAAAATCTGAGGCAGATTTTTTTCTCTTTTATCTCTGCACTGAAGCCAGTTTCAGTTTCAGCTTGATTCCATGAGACAAATTGCTGGGAGGCAGAAGCAGGTTTTTTCCCCTTCTTTTCCTCCCCAAAAGCTGGGTGCGTCTTATACTTCGTAGTGTCTAATACTCCGAAAAATATGGTAAAATCTCTCCCATATAACATTTCTTAAAATTCTGGGGGGGGGCGGGGAATCAGGAGTCACTATTATCAAATAATTTATTTATTTTTATGCATGTGGTTCATCTACTATTCCCCCTCATGGACTCTGGGCAGTTTACACATCTCAAAATAGCAAAAAGAATAAAAATATAATTTCAAACCTCAAGACAAAAATGTAAGAAGTAATATCAAATAACAAAATTACGAAGTGCTGATGTTAAAGGCAGGTAAAGGTAGCCTAGCGGACAGGTCTGACTTAAAATTAGTCTTTCAGCTTTGGCAGGAAAACTCTGCTCGAGAATATTGAGTCACAAAATTAGCTGTGCTCAATCTTTCAGTCCAAGGGACATAAATCATTAAAAAGAAATTTGAACTTACTTTTTAAAAAGGGTATCCTTGACAGCTTCCATTTGTCGTAATATCATGTTCTGGAAGAGTGAGAGTTCCATTGCGTCTTGACGAGTGTGAAATGCTGCTTTATCAATTAAGCGCAAATCTCTGTGACAGTGACAAAAAAAGGATACTGTGGTGAATATATTTTCACAACACTTTTTTTTTAAAAACGAAATTATTGAAACTTTCTATTTAATCTATTTAAATAGACGACCACGGTCCATAGGTACCAGTTTAATTCTCAATCAGACTAAATATTATAATTGAGCAAGGCTGGGCAGCAGTTTAGATTGAATCTCCAAAAAGTGCTTCAGAGAACATGGGAGCCCAAAATAGCATTTGCCATTTCTTCAGGCAGCCATGCTCCTTAAAGCATTGCAGAAGAAAGCTATGCCTGCACACACTGAAGTATTTTTTAGAGTTCACAGCTGAAGCCTACCACAGTCCTATTGTTTAATACTCTAAATCCGTGATGGCGAACCTATCGCACGCGTGCTAGAGGTGGCACCCAGAGCCCTCTCAGTGGGCACGCACACCATCGCCAGCTGTTCTCCTGGTTTCTGGCACGCACGTTTTTAGCCCGGAAAATGGCCCAGAAAAAAGCCAGATGCGCTCTGGCCAACTGGTCTTCACCGGTGCCGGAGCGCTGGAAAACAGCACGAAAAATGGCAAAAACCAGGCCACTTTGGGGCCTTTTCAGGCTATTTTTGGGGCTAAAAACGGCCCAAAAATGGTCTGGAAACGGCTCAATGAACGGCCTGAAAATGACCAAAAAACAGGCCATTTTCCAGGCCGTTTTTTTTAAAAATAATTTTTATTAGTTTTTTACAAATAAAAAAAAAATCCATCTTTCATTCTACAGTGTGTCATCCGGGTGTTAAATCATACATTACAGTAGTTTAACTTTAA
>JANHJO010008062.1:0-20784 GCA_032468235.1 Pseudoxyrhopus heterurus | reverse complement strand
GCTAGGACTTACTTTCAGGGTAGGTTGTATTTTTCAGGGAAATGGTACGTACATATGTATATGACAAAGTTCGGATACAGGGTGTTATAAGGGAATATTTGACTGGCTAGCAACATAGGTACAACCAGCCTCTTTGAGAGCAGCAGGAGGTAGCGTAATGTCCCCAATATTGTTGGCAGAATGATCTCCTGTGTTGCTACCCTTTTATTTAGCTGGAATTAGCAACAGCAAAGAATGATATGAACCGGCATCTGCATGAATACATGGAGATGTGCAGCATGAAGCGTGGGCTGGACGTGCAGATGGAGACATGTCGTCGCCTCATCACTCAGTCTGGAGATAGGTAAGTAAGCGCCCATGGGATTGGTGACTATAGTATAGTTACGATGTAATCCTCGATGGCGTGGGGAGCGGGGCGTGGGTTCGATCATATGAGTTCTCCAGATAGCACTAAGAGGTGCAGAAGCAGGGGTGAGCTGCTGGGGATTCGCGGGGGTTCAGGAGAACCTCTTGCTAAGAGTCTGCCCAGTTTGGAGAACCTCCAAATCCCACTCCTGGCTGGCCCCGGCCACCCTGCCCCGCCCCTCCCAGGAGTCTCCATGCGGCCTGTTTTTGGATGCCGGGTAAGTTTGGCTATGCACGGAGGCTCTGGGAGGGCCACTTTCGCTCTCCCCAGGCTCCAGGGAAGCTCCCTGGGGGCTGGGAAAAGTGAAAACCGAACCTCCCGGAAGTCCAAAGTCACCCAGCTGTCTTTCTTATCTAAGGCGAGACTAGAACTCACAGTCTCCTAGTGATTGGCCCAAAGTCCCCCAGCTGGTTTTCATGGCTGAGGCAGGACTTGAACTCATAGTCTCCTTCTTTCTAGCCTATAGCCTTAACCACCAGAGGGGAAGAGGGGAAGGGGGAGAAATCTGTAGGAGAAAAACAGCACTATTGAAACTTATGCTGCCACCAACAAAGACTGACCAGACGTTCTCATAAAAGGAAACACATGCAATCAAAGGAGCGCTGAGAGCCTCAGTTGGGGAAAACGTTTATGCGCTTCTCAAACTGCTGCTATGCATCTAGTAGGTCCCCAGCTTCTCCTAAACGCTGCCTCCGGGGAATCTTTGCAGTCAATTCTGCAATCAGATCCCGAAAACGGTCGTGAAGGGAATTTGCTCAGAGAGAAGATTTCTTTTTTCCTTCGCTGAGTTTGTTCCTCATCCTGTGCGGTGGAGCGGGGGGTGGAGGATGGGAATGTCCGTTGATTTAAATTAAAACATGTAAAAGTTTTCCGATATTCTTTCTCGAGTGTTTCTTAATGGCGTTGCGGTCTTTTTGTCTCTCTTTACATGCATAGGCACACTCACACACACACACACACACATACACAGTAGTTTAGGTTTTTCCTGGGTCAGAAAAAGCAATAAGCATTTTAAGCCCTAGATAGAAATGTAAGGAACAAGAAATGCCTCCCAAACGAGAGAATAAACAAGAATGAAAAGCAAGGTCAGATTGGACATTTGCTCAAGGCAGCACCCTCTAAAACAACACAGTTCTACCAACTAAATCCTCCACAAAGGGGAAGGCTTTGATTGTGACACCGTGCCCACCATTTTGCAGATTATAATAATATATCTATAGGTATAATAATAATAATAATAAGAGAAAAAGAATGCGGGAAAGAATCAGAATCAGAATTCTTTATTGGCCAAGTGTGAATGGACACACAAGGAATTTGTCTTTGGTGCGTTTGTTCTCGGTAACAAAAGAAGAAAAGAAAATAAGATACATTAATAAGATACAACTTGGTGATAGTCATAGGTTACTAATAAGCAGTCAAATCTAATACTCAGTGCTAATAATTTAAATATTAAATAATCAAGTACAAGGAAACAAATAATATAAATTGTAAAGATATAGATTGTAAAGATATTGAAACAAATGATATAAATTGTAAAGATACAGGTAATAGTAATAATTTGACACCAATTCTCCAAGATCTCCTGCAGTGATTTATTTCCCATCTTTCCTTTGTGGGATCCAAGAAACACTAATCGAAGAAATCTTGTCTGTGACCAAGCTAAGCCGTGTTTGTATGTTTGCATGTTTGTGGGTGTGCGACAATTACAAAAACGGGACGGGGGGGGGCGGGGGGCAATGTTCAGTTGAACTGCCGTCAGGTTGGTCCTAGCTAAAAACAGTTGCTTTCATGTACTTTTGGGTAGAAATACGCCCAAACTCTGCACCTGTCGTGAATGCCTAAAAACACACCGAACCGTCCCCAACAACCGTCTTCTGGCAAAAAGTCTGTCCTGCAATCTGCTTCAGCTTTTCTAAGAAGAAAGATGACTAATTTATTAATATGAAGACGTGAGATTGCAGCGCAGGAACCCTTTGGGTTCAAGGTTTCAGCTATCGCAATCCTCTCGGCTTGTCAGGATCAGACACAGGGATTTGATTCCTTTAATGTGCAAATGATGCACTCAATTCTATTTATTTATTTCTTCTGATTTCCTGATCTGAGTGCTCTCTCTCTCTCTCTCTCTCTCTCTCTTCCTTCTCATTAATAAATTAATAAGTCCAGGATTCGAAAAGTATTTGAGTCGTATTATGACCGTACTTAGTCTGTGCTGGTGCTGGAATTAGATACAATCAATGCCTGAAGTCAGAAGCTCTCAGAACTTAAATGTTCAACCTGCAGCTATAGACCGGGGGGGGGGAGGTTTGCAGACGGGCGGGGCTTTTTCGCCCCCACCCTGAAGACGAGCAAGACTTTGAACTCGAAGCAGGAGAGCAAAAGGGGGGTTTAGGCCGCCTCATGGACAACATCATGATTCAGAGACGCTTCCTTCGCGGTGCCCAGAGGGCTCAAGTCAGCAGCCTGTCCGGCAGGTAAGGTAACATGTAGTTTGACCCTGTGATCCCAACAGGTACAGATGGGAATTACAGATTTAATTGTTGGTTCCATACGCCTAACTTTCTTTTCTAATTAAGTTAGATTTGCTTTGTCATCTGAACTAGTGTCCCTGTTAATCCTTCTGCCTGGGAATTATTCTTTATTAAATTCCAGCATTCTCCTTCCCACCAGAGATTTCCTCCCTTCAGTGCGGCTGCAGCCCAAGGATCGATTTCTCCCACCGGCCCAGCAGAGCCTGGGCTCCCTGGAGGTCCTGCCTGTAAGGCTGCAGAGAGAGACGGGCAGCAGCCCCGCCCCACGGCTCTGCCCTCCAGAACAGAGACTCCACATCAGGGCGCAGTTCATACCATGCTGAGCTTGCCTAACCATGGTTTAAAGAATAAATCACAATTTGCTGGAGTTGAATAACACGCTAAGCCGTAACTTCCCTGTTTCAGAGATCCCACTAAATTGAGCAAATCAGATTTTGGGTTAATGTGCTGTGTAAATTTAGTTTATATTATATATAATATAACATTAAATTATAATTGCAGATTATAATAAGGATTTATCAATGGCACTACCGTATGTTCACATTCCTGTGTTTCCCCGCCTTTGATTTGTTCTGCTACACATCTTTGGGGTTTAGAAATTCTTTAAGTCTCTAACGTAACATAACCGGGTGGAATATGGGGAAGATACAGAATAGCACAGACGCTGGCTAACTTAGAACAAATTGACTTTTATTGAATAACTAAAATGAGTTTGAAACAGGTTCATCTATTCCTATAATGTATCTGTATCCACTCAGTTACTAGAATACCCTGGCCCTAAACTTGATTGTTTGAAAAGAAGATATTCCCAGATTTGGGAATGTACCCGTATTTAAAACTGGAACATTTTTTCAAGGCTTCAAATGTATATTGGCAATCATAGCTTTATCTGAACTGCTTTTTAGCTAGGTTTGACAAAGGATATGCTAATTTACTTAAATGAAATGAAATTTAAAGGAATGCCTGCCTTCCATAGAAAACCTATATATTGCACAGGTCAGGAGGAGGGCTGAGAAGAGATCTGCAGACCCCTTATATCCTGGACATAAAACGGTTTCAACTCCTCCCCTCGGGATGGCGCTATAGGGCACTGCATGCCAAGACTAGTAGACAGAGGGGCAGGTTTTTTCCTTCAAGCCACCGCTCTGCTGGTTTCTAGCCTTAACCATTGCACCGACTTGTCTTCACTCAGATAATGGGAGATAATGTGAAAGCATGCAAACACAAGTAGATAAATAGGTACCACTTCAGTGGGAAGGGAACAGAGTTCCACGTGCCTTTGGCCTAGAGCTGATCATGTGACCGTGGAAATGGTCTTTGGATAACGCTGGTTCCCTCTGTGAAAAAATGGAGATGAGCACCGGGCCCTGGAGTCGGACACAATTGGACAGGGGAAACCTTTAGCCCCGCCCCTGGCTTCTTTGGGAAGACTAACGCATTAAATGCAGCGATAGATAGTGGTGGCAGCGGAGGTGGGAACGCCCCCCCCCCATCCTGCCTTACGGGGTCTCCATCTCCGTCTTCTTCCGTCTCTGCTTCTGGGTTGTCAGCCAGATGCAGGCTAAATGTTACCTGCATCAGTTCTGCACCTTCCGTTTAAAGTCTATTTTGCTCTGTTTCCATAAGTGACAGAACTCTTAAAAATAAAATATGCTTTAATGATATTTTAAAAAAGTAGTAGCCATATTGGGCCTGAGAAATAAAAATCCAAATTTCGTGAAGGCAATACTTTTATTTGGCTTATTGAAGTGTTATCAAATGTTTGCAAGCTTTTGAAATCCAAGAGTTTTTCACCAGGCAAGATTAGTTGAAAAGAAAGGCGGACGACCGAGCGTAACGTTGCTCCGCTTGGGAGAAGTCCCGACTGATCCGTCTGCAGGCTGCTCTTTCTCCCACCGGAGGCTATGATGCCTTTGAGGTCAGCTGGGCCCTTTTGCCCTTCCCTCTTCGAACTTTGCATGGTGACTGAAACAATGGCTTAAAATAAGACACAGGTGCACACACGGAGCTCTCACAACTTCATGTTTTTGAACAGGTAATAGATATTCAAAATAGTGATCTAGAGCTTTGCTTCGTTGGGGACCAACGGGATCAGAGGTGCTATTCAGCCGGTTCCAACAGGTTCTGGAGAACCGGTAGCGATAACTCAGAGAACTGGCAAATACCACCTCTGATTGGCCGGCTGCAGAGCCACACCCACCAAGCCACACCCACAGAACCGGTAGTAAAAAAATTTGAATCCCACCACTGAACGGGATGTTCTCCTTTCAGACAGTAGAAGGAAAATAGCCGTTTTTGTAGCCTTGATTCTCCCTTCCTCCCAAACTCCTGAGCGACAGCATGATGTGGCTAGTAAGATCCAAACTGATTTTAGTCCGAGAAACCTGTTTGGAGAATGCTAACTATTTCAATTAGGGGTATAAGCAAATGGACGTAATATTTGAGGATATCTTGATTTCTCTACCTGAGGAATCTCCTACAGGAAAGAAATGCTTGCATAGTTACAAACAGGACTTTCCCTGGGACAGTCAACCCTAGAAAAACCGCTATTTGTTTCAAGACAACATTTCTGTTGTTTGAAGGCAAAACATCCCAGAAATGTGACCAGAGATTAATGCAGCTCTGGATCCTTATAATGTGGGATGCTCAGCGCAGCACTTGACTTCAGTCGCGAGCAGCTGCCCCCCCCCACCCCCCATACATGCCCAAAGGGGCATTGCAGTCCAACTGCAGGAGGGGATTTCTAGCATCTTGGAAACCAGTTTTCCTGATCCAGGTAAAAGGAAGGAGAGCAAACGGAGGGATGTGTCAGCCCTCCAGTCCTGTTTCCCAAGATGTATCTTATCTCCAACTTTGGGGAAAATTTAGACTGGTTGATTATATAAAGAATTTAAACAAGGACAGGTGGAGGCGGGAAGAGATCAATATTCTCCAGTCTTCTTTCCATCTTGCTTGTTCACACCGGCAGAAAACTGGTGGTTCCAAAAACTTTAGAGATTTGGGGAAGAAGGGGATTCTTTGGGGGGGGGGAAACTTAAGGTCCAGTTCACAAGACAATGATGGGAAGTGGGCAGTTCTAGAACTTTCCTGTGCCCATATTATGTGAGTTTCCATAAAGTCTATATTAAAGTGACATAGTAGAATTTGTGGGTTTTATTGGCATAAAGTCTATTTTAAGGTGATATAATACAAGCTGTGAATTTCCTACCTTAAAACAGCCGGAAACCTCACAGCTGATCTTTGTCAATGGCCACCGGAAGGCTAGTGGGGGGGGGGACTACCTGTAGCCCACCTCTCTCTCCTTTCTTCATTTCCAGCTCCATCAGCAGAGGCTGATCATCTAGGGTCCTCCTGGAGTTTTAGGTCAAAAACTATCGGATGGCTCATCACTGGCCACTCAGAGGGAGGGTACGGAGAGGCTAGCTAGAGGTTAGCCTTGCCTGGTCTTTCTTTTTTCTTTTTAGTAGTTTTGCAAATGTACAGATATTAAAAAAAAAACATGCTAGTTTTTCTTCACCACTGTGTTGCCAACATAATAAGCAATGGAAAACAGAAATGTGAAATGTGGACATATTTCACTTCAAATATATTAACCAAATATAATTCAATCACTCAGTTTCAAAACCTGATGTTATACTCCAGTTTCTCTTCAAATCGTATAAAACTTGATGTCTGAACTCAGAATTATGTTTTTGATCATGAATAACTGAGCCGTGAGGTATGAATTCAGATCGCTCCAACCCAACCCTTAGGCAGTCAGGTTGAAGTATTTCTGTGTTGTACATCAAATGTACAGAAAGGTCATTAATAGATTAGAATTGTTCAGAGTAAACAAAAAAGTGAATTCGCATTAATATATTTTCTTATTCTATAGTTGATCTTAGCAAAAAGGCTGAGAAGTGATATTATTTTGTTATAATTGCTGTGCAAGTGGAAAACCTCACCTTTCCTGCTTTCAGGTATGCATAGTAATTCTTCTAAAATAATAGCAAACACCAAAGATTCTCACAATACGCCTTCAACCGCAAACTCTTGGGCCGAACCCACCGAAACGTTCTCCGTCGTAGCAGAGGCGCTCCTGCCCTTTTCACAGTTTGAGGGGGACCCATCGACATTTGGGCTATGAATATCAAGCGGAGCTGAATCTGGGCAGGGCGGACCATCGAAGGACCCCGGACAGGCGGCCCCCGGGTGCTGCTCGTCTGAAAGCGGCCCCGAGGAGGCCTTGGTAAACCTTTCCGAAAGCCGAGCTGAGGACGGGAGGGCCGGGACAGAAGCCACCCGGAGGGGGAGAGTGCTGGGAGCCCAGGCACGAGGAGAAAAGGACATTTCTGAAGAGGGTGTTTGAGACGAGTTCCTTTTGGAGGGAGGAACTGACACTTGGATATATCTACCACTTTCTGGGTCATAAAACATCTTTAACCGAAGAGGTAAGTCTACCATAAAGAACTCCCCTGAATCTGGATCCTGGAGCAGCTTCCGTTGAGTGGCAGGCAAAGAGGCCGTGGGGCTTACGGGGAGCAGAGCTTGGTGCTCAATCAGGTCACCTTTTGGGGCAGTCAGTGGAGAACTGGGGCAGACAAGAGACGGCAGAGATTGGACTGGGGTCAGGGAAGAAGCATCTTCATGCTGGGCCAGAGTTTCGTCCTGAAGCTTTTTCTGTTGAGCTTCCATCTTCTTCCTCCGACTTGCCAGCTTCTTTGCCCTCCGTAATGCCTTTTCTGTCTTGGGTGGCACCGTTGGGGGTTTGGCTGTTGTCCTTCCTATTTGACTCACCAGCTGGAGTCTTCCATTCGTCCCCAAAGGACCGTCGGCAGCCCCCCCAGGGAGCTGACCCGTTCGTTCTGGGTCAAGCGGGGGTGTTGTGGAAGGTTTACCTAGACTTTCTATTGCTTTGTGTAGTGGACAATTCGCTGCTTTTTCAGTCTGCGATATGTTGACGTTTGCAGTTGTATCTGGCAATGGACCCGTGGAAGCTGAGGGCACCACAGTATCTGACCTTGGACTTTGTAGGACGGAACCTGCTGAGTCATTCAACAGAGATGATGTACATCTGAAGGCTTCACCGGAAACAGGAGAACAAGCGAGATTTTCTGCTCCTATGGGGGACTTCCCCTCTTGACTTATGATTTTCTTAATGCAAGGGCCACCTCTTGGTCTCGTTAAGGCCTTCGTATAATGTGTCCTTTCTCTTATAGGGGACCTTTCCTCACTTTCAAAGTCTAGATTTGGCTGAAAGGCAGAACTGGACCTCAGTTTTCTAATTCTGATCTTCTCTTTGGAAATAGCTAATTTCTCAGGGCTTTTTAATCCTGTCTCTGATAACACTGACAAACAATCAGTTTCTTCAGAATCTGCCATCCTAGGAAAATCACCTAATCCTTCTCTAAAGCTGTGATTTGCTGTTAGACTACTTCTGTCAGCCCCTGGAGTGGCCCCGTTCCCTTGGAGGGACCCCCAGCCGTCCTCCTCCTCCTCCTCGGCATTCTTGGGGTTCTCGTGGGCGTTTGGAGTGGCTTCTTCCCAGGACAAGGACCGCAGCAGAGGCAGCTTGATCGCTTTAGTCACAGGGGGCGACTTAAACGTGTTGTCTTTAATCGTGAACAAAGTGGGCTTCAACACACTCGACAAAGTCGGGGTGAGCGGCTCTCCTGGCCTGCTTTCAGCTTCACGGCCTGTGCTTTTCCAGCCGTCGTCTTCCTTCTCCTCCAACCCCACCTCTTGCAGGACTTTCTCCTTTCCGTTCTTCTCGTCGGTTTCATCCCTAGCGGACTTCCAGTTGCTAAGGAGGTGGCCGTGCAAATCTTCTTTCTTGGCTTTCTCTTGGCTGCTGTGCTCTTCCCTTCCGTCCACGTCGTTTCTCCTCCTCCGGCTCTCCTGGAGGCAGGCTTTCTGGAAAAGCTGCATGAGAGAACAGGGCATCTCATGAAACGGTTGCTCGGCCGTGGTAACAAAAGATTGCTCAGAAGCACAGGGGCTTCTTTTGCCCTTGTGGTCATTTCCAGCTGAGGAGCAGGCCTGCGTTCCAGGGTTGCTTGTGTTTTCTTCAGCTGGACAAAATAGATTTTTAGAAGCTTCATTGGCATCTTGACCCAAAGTGACTTTCTTATATTTATGTTCCTGCATGCCCTCTTGATGTACGGCTGCCACATCTATCAGGTGAGGTTTGGGTGAAGGAGCAGGTTGAGTTTTATTGTGTTCATGCACAGAAATCATCTCAACGTCCTCTGTGTATACGGAATCACTTTGCTGCAAATGATCCTTATTTTGATACTTTAAAATGCCTCCCCTTGACTTAGACAAGCTCAACAGTACATCATCGCTGATAAAATTCTCATTTAAACCGGTGAAATTGTCCTTTTCCTGAATGTAGTCCATTTGTTCAAATATATTAACTTTATCGGTACCACCAAGTATTTTTTTATCGCTATCCTCCAATACACCGGTTGCCAGAACCGTCGCTTTCAGATGGGCCTGGTCCTTCATCTTGTTTTTCTCTTCCAGGGCCCTCAGGAGAGGAGAGGGGCTGTAAGTGCTTTTCACACGTTTTCGGATGTCCTTCAAGTTAAATAGTAAACGTGGCGCTTTAGACTTGTAATCATTCTGAGAATAAAATGCCTTCTCCTCGGGCTCTTTGGTTGCTCCAGCTTCCAATAGGAATGGCGTCACCACTAGGAGCCGGTTTCCTGGCGGTCCTTCATTCTTAGGCTTCAGGGGGGGGACTGGAGTCAGGAGGGCCGAGATGCTCAAGGAAGGAGGATCAGACAAAATCACTCGTGACTCGGCCGAAGGGGCGACCCCAGGGGATGCTCCGTATGGGGAATCTTTTATTTCTAACCCTTCGGCTGCCAGTTTCATTCTACTAAGAGTAGCCTTTTGTTTCCTCCAGGGTGGTGGGCCGCCATTGCCTACCCTGAGTGCCAGTTCTGGCTTGGTGGTTTTCTCTGCTAGTTCAGTAATGTGTGGCACCAGTATTCCCTGTGTATCTGAGTGGTGGAATGCGGCTTGCGGAGGGACGGAGAGTCGAGGGAAAGGCGATGGGGGGACTGGCGCCTGGGACACTGGAGCGGAGGGGGACGTTCTTGGTGGGAAAAGCGTGCTAGAGGTTGGAGAAGGACTCTCGTACACAGGTGCCAGGGCCTGGGGTAACAGCTGTCGGGCGACGGCAGCTTTTGCATCAGCCGGAGTAGGGAAATATACCGCTGCCAGAGGCACTGAAGAGAGGGAGGCTTTGGAGAGAGGCCTTGGCAAAGAGTCATCGGAGCAGCTTTCTTCTAGCAGGAAGGCCCCTATGGCCTTCGGCTCAGAAATGCAAGGCTTCTTAAAGAAAGGCGTTTCCTCGAAGTATCCGAGGCTGCCCTCTGTGGCCACCGTCCCTCCCGTTTCAATGGTTTTTTTATGGTGTGCGTTCCATGACTCAAAAGCGCTGTTTTCACTGTGGAGAAAGCTACTTCTTCTGGCGGCTTCTTTCGCTTTCCCACTTCTGGTTTTCACCATCTTGTTCGAGAGGCTGAACTTGGCTGTATTTGAAACGGTTGCCTGAGGAGGCTGAGAGGCAGGCAGGCTTCGATAGACCAGATCCATTTTGCTATGTCCTTTGTGCTTATCGCTTGCTTTACTTGGAGACGGGCCGGGAAGTTCAGAGATCCCCTTCTGGAGGTTTAAAATTCCCTTGTCACTCCAGAAAGCCATGTTGTCTCCACATATTAATGGGCACTCTGTCAAACTACTGTTTACTGGCTGCCTGGCTATCAGTAGGGAGACCTGATTGTCAACCTTATCAAAGGTCTTTATCAAAGAAGACACTTTGGAGATATGTGTACAGTTGTGCAGATCAGGCAGTGGCAAATCCAGTTTTCTTCTTATGTTTGGGTTAACTATAGAATACTTTTTATCTTCATGAGTTTTGGAGTTAGTAGAAACTTTGGAAAGTAGGAATGTTGCGTGCTCCTTTTTTGATCGTTGCCTGTGGAAGTCGGTGTCTTTCTTGAGGGCGTAATCCCAGGGGCCGTGAAAGAATTTGGTAGAAAACTGATGGGAGACGTAGGGTGGCCCTACAGGCTCTACCTGATCTGCGTAAGGTGTTTGAAGCTCAGCCACGCACAGACTTTTGAAAGCTCGGTCGGTGAGGCTGCACACTTCTCTGTCGGTGTCGTCCAGCAGGCTTCCAATGCTGGAGGAGTCGCTGTGTCCATCTGCTTGTTTCTTATTCCCCTGCATGGTCCATAGGAGTCATTCATGAAATGGGTGGTTGACTTCTGCAGCTACTGTTTCTCGAGCATTTTTCACAACTTGGGGTTAACTTTTCTTTGCTAATCTTCAATTTTATATTCATTTCTCATAAGGAAGCACAGTCTGCAAATTGAACATACATAAGTTTGTGTTATTGTATTATAATACAACTCAATTGCATGGAAACCTTTTCTGTTTAATTTCCCATCGATCCCCAATTTAATCTGATATTCTAGAATTACTAGGTATTAAAATATTTATACTTGATATGTACATGAATAGTTTTGAACTAGAAGAGCCCCAAGAAACATAATTAAGAGATCAAGAGTTTTTAAAAATGGTGCTTGAACTTTCAGAACTCTCCCCCCTCTCTTTCTCCAGAAATTCTTTTTTAAAAAGCCAATTTTTCTTTTTCCCTCTGAAAACCTGAGTTGTGTTGTTATTGGTCTACTTAGTTTGGCCTTGTAGAATCTCTTCCTCATTTAGCTCAGCCAGGGGGGAGGAAGCCAGCGGGGGTGCAGAGCCCCGCATGGCCTTTGCAGGTTTCTATTTATAATTTTATGCTACGGATTCTGTAATAGGAACCGTGTCATGACTCAACAATGACGCCGCCATGTCTCTTTTGAATGTCTAATTGCCCCCGGATGCTTGGCCTCTTTCTTTGGGAAAAGGTATTTGCTTCGTGATTGACATGCTCTGTGTACAATAGAAACCTCCCTTCATGAGTCTGGGAAGTTTTGCACCTGAACTTTTTTTTCTTGCTTAAAGTGTTCTGTCTTTAATTGTGTATTCTGAATAAGGTGTGTGGTGGTAAGATAAAGTTGCTGGGACTTGCTAGGAGTTGGGCTCTAATTTAGCAAGTCCTTCCAGGTGGATGAAAGCAAGATCTTGAGTGATTGCCCCGGGCACGTTTGACACTGTACTGACAGGAGGACAGTGAAGCCAGCTAGGTGCCACCTGCTTACCCTGCCGCTCCTGGGTGGGGAAGGCCAATCCACGGTTGGGTCCAACTACCGGTAGCAAGATCTTCTTTGCTAAGAGAAGGAGGTGATACCACCAGGCTGGAGGCAGTGCTGCCTCCCTCCCCAAAAACCTTCACTGCACTGCACTTCATTTTAGTTTTTACAGTGTCACACAAACACACAAACACACAAACATCATTAAGTGGCTCTTAAAACGTGGGTCTTTCCCCCAGACATTGGGCTGGAATGTAGGTGTGAAATGACTGGTCTTTGTTATTTTTCCAGAGGCTTGTTTATTTGTATTATCTATCACATTGATTAAAAAGGAATCATGTGGGAGATGCAATGAGAATAAAACTTCATGTTTTCCGCAATGTCCTAAAATTTTGGTGAAAAGTTATTACATATATGAATTTTCCTGAGATATCAGACTTAATATTTTTGACATCTACATATTTTGGAACTACGTACCTACCCTGGGTGTGCTGGACAACAGGAAGGGGCTCTCGGGGGCCCTTCCTTTTGCCCTTCAACGCAGGGAAGAGGACAGATGGGCCCCGGTTCCTCAGTGGATCAAAGACCTGGGGCTGCTTTCACTTACCAGGGAGTCAGTTCCAGAGGTAGATTACGTATAGATGATTACGCTTACTACAAATATGGTCATCGTTTATTGAAATTGTTATACCAAAATTATATTCATGCATAAGAAGTCACTACATCCATATTTTTTTCTTTCTCTGACTTTCCTTTCTCTTTCCTTTGTTCTGTTTTGTAAAGGCAAAACAAACAAACAAACAAACAAACAAAAAAAGCCACCACACAACATGGGATGCATCGCAAATCTGCATTATCTCCTTTAATATTTAATTTGGTGCTAGAACCCCCGGAGTGTTTAATAAGATGTACTGGTGATGCCCAGGAAAAGCCCAGCCCTGAACTGGAATACAAATTGTGATCCTTGGGCTCTTCTTCAAGGGATTATAAAAATATTATATTCGTTGAAATTGTATAGTCATACGGGAAATATGCCAGGTACTCAAAATCAAACGTTATGCGATTGGCAATAAGGTTCCTAAAGATGTGAATTTCGTGTTTGTTGCTTGTTCAAAATCTATTAAATAGTGATCATACTGTAATTCCTATGAATTATAATTTTAGAAGATATAAACAATTTAAAATATATTGACCAGATGAAAGGAGACATCAAGAGATAGGTGAAGATGCACCTATGCTTGCAGGAAAGCAAATATTAAAATATACATCTTTATTTTATACAATTTTATTTGTTAGTCACATTTATATGGTCACCTATCTCACAAAAAAGTGACTCTGAGTAACTTTAATAAAATGACTAATATCCATAAATCATTATAAAAATATTTTCAGAACATTATCGGCTTGGTTCCACTTAAATGTTTTTAGCTGCCTGGCAAATTAATGATTATTTTGTGATGGAAAGAGCAAAAGCAAGAGCTAGCTTTGGTTTCAACTCCAGTTAAGAATAGAAATGCTGACTGGGGAATTCTGGGAGTTGAAGTCCACAAACCTTCAGGTTGCCCTGGTTTGAACACCTCCCCCCCCAGCCCCTGCCGGCCTAAGCAGTTACTGTTTTCAAGGGGATGACCTTTACAGGCGGTCAGTTCAGCCTGAGGGTGCAGAGAGAAACAAAGATGAACACAAATGGCTCTTGTCACATTTCAACGTTGTGTAGGCTCCCGTTGTGTGACATTTGTCTTTATTAGGAATAATCAATAATTGCTGATCTATTAATTTTTGCAATTTATCATTTCTGCCCACGTTCCACTCATCCTTCCCCGTTAGTTTCATATTCCCTCTTCCTACTGGATTTGTTTCACATTATTTCAAAATACTCATTTTTAAAAAAAATTAATTTTTAGTATTTAATTTTTATTTAATTTCTCAACTGATAGTTTACTTCACATTTGTGACTAAGGGTGAAGTAGATGTTGCATTATTTAGTCTATTTGCTAAAATTCCTGATTATGCCGCAAATTGTTCTAGGTCAACGCTTTGAACTTGAGCAACTTGAAGATACGTGGACTTCAGCTCCCAGAATTCTTCAGTGACCATGGCTAAGGAATTCTGGGGGTTGTAGTCCACACATCCTCTGGTTGCCCAGAGTGAAAACCGCTGGTCCAGGAACCTACATTGACTGGATTCCTCTCCTCCTCCTCCTCCCATGACTTAGTAGTGTTTTTGTTTAGTTTCATATGTTGATGTACACCTAGTAAAACTTCAGTACCTGCATTAAATCCTGATGTAATTTTGCTAATTCTAAACTAATAACATCTTGTTTCTCCCTATTTTCAATATACTTTTGTTTTAAACAGAGATTGTTAATTGGTTTATTAAACCAATTAAATCAGTATTGTTCTTTATCTGTCATTAATTATACATATGTGCTTACTAACTGTTGTTCTTTTACTTATATCATTCCTCTTATCAATCTGTTTATACCTTATTTTTCCTGTCACAATATTAGTACTGTAAGGAACTCTCTGCCATTCTAAGACTTTTCAGTGGTTTTAATATTTCTTGCAATAATATAGCATATTTACAAGGATTGAATACGCTATTGAAATCATCTGTCATTCCCATTTCCTGGCTGTCTTTATTTCCTTAATCAGGTTAATTAAAAGTTTGTGATAGATCTGGTGCATAAAGCGATGGCATTGCTGTAACAAGAGAATAATCTGTAATTGTTACTTATAAAACATATTTATTGGATACTGCAGAGAATGTTTCACAAGAAATGACTTTTCTTGCTACAGGAAATGGGGTGGGAATATGAATGCTGACGTATGTCTCCTGTTTCTACGTTTTAGTCTGACTTTAAAAGGATTGCCAAGGTGACCTTTTCATTTATTTTCTCTGAGTTGTATCTCCTCTTAACTACAGAAGACAAAGTAGACTGGGAGAGAACAGTGAACTTTTGTGGAGAGGGGAGACTTAAAACTTGATTCTTCCAGCACCTTCACCCCTTAAGGAATCTGGTTAAGAATATACATATATATCCCTTAACGTATGGATTTAAAAGCATTTCAAAAATTATTTTTAAAAATAATAGCCTGCATTTCTGTTTATTCTGACTTTGAAGGTAGCTTACAGCAGTAAAAATGCAGAGTATTAAAAAAAAAACCTCAAAATTAATGCAGTTAAATAAATAATTAAAATAATCAGTAATTAAAAGCTTGGCCTAAAAATATTGACAAATTCTGGATAAGTAGGAGTGAACCTTTCTCCATAGGGAGCCCACTCGGTAGTTGAGAGTGAGGTGGGAGAAGGCCCTTCTCCGTGACAGCTAAGCTTCCCACGATGAGCATCTTTGTCTCTCCCGATGATCTAACCAGGGAGGTTCACAGCGAGGGAGGCTTTCCCACAAATGAGCAGCTCCTGAGCCCCTTAGAGGACACCTGAAATTGGCCAGGTAGAAGCTGGGACCCAATGCCAATCTTTCGTTGCAGCCCTTCTACGATTCCTGTTCCCCTTTTTGCCCTGCCTTGTACTTGATGTCCCTCTGTAGGGCCCCGTTTATATAAAGGCCCGGGTGCAGAGACCTTCGAACCCAGCGCCAGCAGGGGATCCAGGAAGACTCCCAAAGTTCTGGAGTCTTCCTGGGCAAATGCAGCCGCATCCAGAACCAGCTTCACCCCAGGCCCAAAGTGCAGTGACCTCAGGCTTGCCTTGATTTAGTTTGGCTCGTACCCCCTCAATTAACTCTCCTTACTGAGATCGGGAGACATTTATAGGTATTGACGGTGTCTTTAGAGTTGGGCAGCAGGGAGCAGCAGAGCTCAAGGTCCTAAGATACACTGATGGCTTCATACTCCAAGTTCTGAAATATCTGCCTCCGCAGTTCCTGCCTGTGTTATGGTGCACAGAAGAAGACAATGACCTGGATACTGAACAGTGGACCTCTGGCACCACCTTCTGGGGAAGTCCCAACAGGAAGGGCCAGAACTCCTGCAGAAGAGGGACTCGGCCCGGAAAGGTGGGGGGGGGGCACTGAAAGCTGCCCAGAGGTTGAGAAGAACCATCTGCTCCCCCCCCCACTCTCCAATGAGTCATTCACCAAACCATCAGTTTATCCTGAACAAAACCTTGCCTGAAACTGGCCCAGAGACATCCAGATGCACCTGGACATAACAGGTCACCCCTTGCTCAGTCAGTTTACTCTGAAACACTTAATGCTGGTTTTTAATTAGAAGGAACTTCCAATTTCACGCATAGCACATTTACGCATGAAATATTGTATACAGTGGCCACCCTTGAAAAAGGGTAGAATACAGCAGGGAAGGCTGAGCAGAGGCCGGAGAAAATGACCAGGGGCGCCCAGGAGAAAAGGATGCCGCCCCCTTTAGCTTGGACCGAAGGCACCTGGGTGGGGATGCATAAGATCAGGCATGGCAAACACGAAGAAAGCAGGGAAATAAAACCGGGGCCAGGAACCGTTCCGGGGCTGCTGAACTGGGAGGAGAATTTGAACAGAGTGTGGGGGGGGGGGGGAGAAGAATTGGTTGGGTGAGCTAGTTCTCTGGCTCTGCAGAAAGTGTCGTCCTTTGAGATTTTCTGAGCAGTTTGTCTAGCCTGCTTTTGGGACCGTGGCTGAAGGGTCACTCTGACACCTACGAAGCCATGATGTTGGCCTCGAAATTCTTTGCAACAAAAGAATGTAACCGTTATCTGGCATAGAACTTAAGACTGCGGCATATTTTTTTCCATATTACTAATCAGGACAGGCTTAATGAAATGTCCTGTACTCTTTAGTTGTATGGCTGGGTGTTTTGTTGGAAACGGCAAACACTGCTGGGTGGGATTCCCGCCTAGTTCCTAAGCTGGTTTTTGTTGAAAATTAATCTTGGCCATCATGAATTGCTCAGTGCTTTTGCTTTGCCATCTGCGTGAAAATGGTCCCTGCAGTGAAGGGTTCCTTCCTCGCTCGCCTGCCTAGGAGAAGGTCAGAGATCAACTTAGCATATTGCTGGGAGAACCTGCCTGTTACCTACAAAGGGAGAACTTACACCAGAATCCACTGTGGAAGAATTTTTTTAGAAGGCCCCAGACGGGGAATCTTGGGCAGTGATGCAAATTGCCAGAGAGGGTTTGAACTGACCAGTTGGTACCAGAGGAAGGAGAGCAGGCAGGTGGTGCAGAATCCCTCCCAGGATTGCTCAATATAAACGACTCAGATGAATTCAGCTCCAAGATTGATACGCTCTCTTCTTTTGCATTATAAGGAATAAGGGTGCATTAATTTACACCCTCAAATGTAAATTAAATACAGTTTCCTTTTTCGAAGGGGTATCCTTCAAGATTCCTACTTCTTAAATTATTGATCAGTTGTAAAAATGCTTAATTTCCTACACTTTCAGTACCATCACTGAGCATTTATTTTAGGTTCAGTCTTTCTTTATAGACAACTTCCAGATATGTTTGAAGTTTGGGAAATACATGTGACTTTTTAGGCTACAGCATCATTTGCTAACATCTTTTGGTTTTAAGGAAGTAAGCCTTAGGCAATGTTATGTTTGTACCCAGGTTATTCTTACCTGTTGTGTTAACAGACACCGTGGAAGCTTTGATCTTCTCATATCCTGATTGCCCCTTTGTGGCTCACCAGTAAGGATGAGTGGCAATTATTTTTTTGGAAAGCCTTTCCAAGCTATGTAGTATTTCATTATGTTCTGTAGATCCGTTCAGTCTGCAAATGAATAAACAAGGAAAAGAAATAGATGAAGTTGTAGGAAATAAGGCTTGTTATTAAACATACGTTCATCGTTCTTCTCTGACTGCTTTGATTGCCAGGAACACTCCCCTGTTTTCTTGAGTTGTCGATGTGTCTGAGCTTCCTCTTTAAAGACAGAGATTCTCAAAGGATGCCAATTTCACATAAAAGTCCCACCAACTCCCCGAAGCTGTTTTGCAAAGCAATCTGGCTGCCACAGGAAGCCAGAGGGGATGTAGCAGCCCGTCTCTTGCTCTGGCCTGAATCGGTTCCTCGGCCTCTGTAAGGGGTTGCCAACGCCAGCGCTTTCCATCCAGCTGCAGCGTTCCCTTCTTAAAAGCTCTGGGCCTGGCCAAGGTTGGGAAAGGGCCACCAAAGTCATGTGGGAAGGTGTCGTGTTGGAGCTGTGGATTGCTGAGTCGAGAACTGGGCCCCGAGGGACAAGAGACCGGAGACCACCTGCACGGCAATTGCGTCTCCTGTAATTAATTCGTTCTTTTTTTTAAAGGATCTCTCCCTTTTTTAAAAAAAAAAAAAGAGGAGGAGGAAGAAGAGGGAGGGAAGAAGGAAGGAGGAGGAGAAATAACAGAAAAGAAACCAGGGACCCGGAAGAGTTGTTTTCCATGCTTTTAGAAGGTTTTTAATTTTCAGACTAGTAAAAGGTGAATTGGAACCCACAGAGACATCAGGAAGAGGTTCAGAAGGTTCATCGTGCCCACCAGGCTCCCCCCTGCAAAGGGGCTTGTCCCACCCTCCAAACAGCAGCCCCCCCAGATCCGTCTCAGCCATGGCCATAGTCCAGCTCAGAGGCCCAGCACACGGACCCTCCACACCAATCGCATCTTCTGCACAGGTCAAAGAAGGCTCCCCCGGGGGCTGCTGATCAGGTGCGGAGCTCTTTCGGTTTGGGAAGGGCTGGAGAGGGTGCCCCTGGTAGGCTTGGGTGGCTGGGCGGAGAGCTTAGGGGGGGGGGGCACCACGCTAGGCAGTCCTGGGCTGGGTTAGGCAAATCTGACCGTGGCTCCCCTGGCAAAGCTCCATGTGCTCCTGCAGGCCCCGTGTCTGTTCCACCACGAGAGGACAACAACACGCAGGACTCCGCTGTCACAGGAGACGGAGATGCCCAGAGGCTTCTCCCACCACAGCTACTAGATGTTGGGGAGGACCTTCTAGCTGTCCGTCTCTGGGGTGAGAAAGGCGAAGGATCGGGGGCATCAATGCCCCGCCCTCCTTTTCCTGGCCAAGGGCTTTTCAGCCAGAAAGCAGCCTCCCGCGGCTTCCCCTTCCTTCTGCATCTCTCACTGGTTGGTTGGGGTGAACTCTGCTTCTACAGAAACCATCCAAGAAACTCGTATGATCGTATAAACAGCGAGGCGAAAGTTGTGGTCTGACCTCTCGGCCCTGCATTTTTGTTTCTGATGTGCCTGAGATACTTGCATGGGGGACCCATCCACGAGTCACTTTCCTTGATCATAGTTCATGCATGCTGCTAGTGCAGGAATGATTACTAGCAATGGCTGCTATGGGAAAAGTCCTTCTTAATTCAAGTGGGGCTTTAGATCCCAGAACCTTTTGCTAAATTCACCAAAGCCGCCCGGCTCTTCTTGGGCTTCTGCACATCAAAAATGCCGATTTAAGAAGAAGAACCCTTACTGACCGTCTATCCGGGTGGGTCAACCTTCTTTGCCTCGTGATCACGTGGAAGTTGGAGGCAAATGACTGGAATGGAAATCAGGGGGCATCCTGGCTGAATTTACAATTGGGAGCATGAGTGATGGAGTCGAGGCCATTCTTCACAAATTGCTTTGCCCCGGGGCTGTGGAAGAGGCTCCTGGATGGATCCTGTTTCTAAGCTGCATGTAATAAGACACGGTGTGTGACGGCCAACCGTTTTAAAGCTTAGGAGGGCTTATAGTCAAGAATACACAAGAGGATACATAAAAGCCAGATCGTTTCATCCACAACACTGGAGAAAAAGAAGCACAGATGCTCTCTGGAACAATTGTCGCAAAGTCTACCCGGCAGCTCTTTGGCCCATCACGTTCTCTGTCAGTCCAAATTCCCTCAACGGAGAGGTGGTTGTGGGGAAATATTGAGGTCCCGAAGGACAGGCAGAATATAAGTCTAACAAAGAAATCAATATTGGTAATATTGGTAAACAGCCCCAAAAGAAACATTGTCATCTCGCTTGGGTGAACGCAAATGTTATCTCTGAGCTGAATTAGAGTTTTCTTTCTAGATAAACTCACAGTACTGAAAATATTATACAGGTGATTTGGAAAGGTGTCTCCATGAAGGTTTCTTTTTGGAGAATTGTGTGCCAAATCTTAATGTCAGATTCCAATGAAACTTCCCCATTTCCATTTAGCACTCAGAAACAAAATCCATTCAAGTAAAAACTTTTATTAGAGAAATCATGTTGGCACATCCGAAGGAAACCCGAATCTACAGTTTCAGATTTCCTTCACATAATTGAAACTCAAAACCCAACCCCCCAAATACACATCATTTATCACATTGTCCAATCAATCCTTCTTTCGCTTGGCATAGACGCCCTCCAGGTGCAAGACTGCAACAACCTTGACTCCAGTCGAGACTTTGTTATGGCTATAGCCACTCACTGACAATCCACCCCCTCCAATTTCCCAGGCTAATATTTTGGCAGTTTGGAAATAGCAGAAAATGGCTACACTATTGCTATATAGTTTCTATTACTGACACTTAATTGTCACTGCCCGGAAATTTCTCTTGAGATCCAGGTTGGATGTCTCTTTCTCGAGTTTCCCCCCCACTGCTTCTTGTCCTGCCCTCTCAGGTGCTTCGGAGAAGAGGTTGACCCCCCCCCACTTTTCTGTAATGGCCCCTCAAGTATTGGAAAGCTGCTATCGTGCCCCCCTCCCCCAATTCTTC
>JANHJO010008058.1:0-17878 GCA_032468235.1 Pseudoxyrhopus heterurus | reverse complement strand
AATCCTGACTGCTCTTTAGAAGGCCAGATCCTGAAAATGAAACTCAAATACTTTGGCCACCTCATGAGAAGGAAGGATTCACTGGAGAAGAGCCTAATGCTGGGAGAGATTGAGGGCAAAAGAAAGGGACGACAGAGAATGAGGTGGCTGGATGGAGTCACTGAAGCAGTCGGTGCGAGCTTAAATTGACTCAGGGGGATGGTAGAGGACAGGAACGCCTGGAGGAACGTTGTCCATGGGGTCGCAATGGGTCGGACACGACTTCGCAACTGACAACAATGACAACAACAATGTCTAATTAAAAAAATTGAAGGCTAAATTATAACCAGTCACTAAGCCACAAAACTTGGATGTAGGGTTCAGATGTCTCCTACATATTCACTCACCCTCACGTACAAAATTCATTTACACACACACAATCACACGCATATACACACACTTACCTTATTATTTCTTCTCTATCTCCAGTACGTTCTATTTCTGAATTTATTTTTTGTCTCAAACGATTCATTTCTGTATCAAGACTTTTATAAGTCCTAGTTACTTCTATTCGCTCTGGATGGATCTTTGAAGCTTTTGCAGTCATTTCCTAATAAATATGTTAAAATATGGCAAACAATAATTTTCATTACATTTTTGGATGAAAACAAAATATAGAGTAATACAGTAATATAGAAAAAAATAATAAAATTAAGTGAAATTAAGTATAATAAATAAAGGGAACAGGAGATTTAAAAAATTAAGAGTAAGTATAGGTGGTGCGAAGGAAGAAAATACACAAATGCTGGATGCAATAAAATCTGAATAGCAATGGGCTGCTTATTAGCCCTCTGTATAAATCAAAAAGAAATAGGAAGGAATCCAGCAGCATAAAGCTGGACAAATATAGGTCAGATTATTTATTATTTTAATATTTATTAAAAGTATTGACCTGCTCCTCATAAATACAAATAAAATTTCCCCATCCCTTGTGATTTCCTAGCTAATAAAGGCTGGAGTGCTGGATGCTTTGTCATGTCAAATGGGAAAAACCTTTTTCAGGGTATTTATACAGCTCTAGAGTTTTAAATTATGCTGCTCTAATTTATTATTTTAACATTTACTGTAACTTATTTAACATATTACTTAAAATATTGAACCTTTTATAAACAATAAAGTATTCACACACAGACTCACACAAACACTAACCCGCAGACATACAGTTTTTTGGATTTGAAGCAAAAAGATACTGATATATCACTTCTCCCAACTTATTAAAGCAGTTACAGACAGGTGCTATATTCATACTCCTGCATAATCCAAAGCATAATTTTCTTCCAGATCTGAAGCACAGCACAAGTCCTAAATTATACAATTTAACTTCAATGCAATGATATCTCTGAAACATTCCAGAACTTTGCATGCTATATCAACCTAAACATCCATATAAAGTAGTATTTAAATATTTGACAATGCAAGCTAAAAGTTGTTGAAAATTTTACATTTTTCCCCCTGCAAGCTTGCTTCCATTGTCTGGTAACATATATTTAATTGCCTTTGAATACTGAGTTTCTATCTATTTCTGTGCCTAATAACTAGAGAAGTAATTACTCTGATTTCCCCTAGGGCTCGAAAAACTAAATTAGTAATTGTTATTAGCAATGGTGCTTTATTGTTCATGGAAAATTATTTTGACTTTTTCAATGCAATTTATACTTCATTAAAATTGTTCCTCTTTAGTTATCCCACCAGAAGAGCCTGTGAAATAGCAATTCTGTCGAAGAGGGGAAACGGCATGCCAGATTGGATGACCAACAACTTATCAAATGGAAGAAAGCCCCTGGAACTGCTGTAGAGAAAAACTATAGAATTGTTTCAGGAAACCGGCTTCAATACCCTGGTGAAAAACAACTTGTTAGACCAGTCGTTTACTCTTTAACAACCAATTTTGGGGTGGGTGGGAAAGCATATCTATAAACAAATAAATAACATTCCAATTCAAAATAGGGCAAAGCATGGAAAAGACTACCCATGCTCGTAAGGACACAGCATAAGCAGTGCCTTGCTGGATTGGATCCCTGGTCCATCTAGTTCAGCAACCTGTTCTTATTGTGGCCAATTAGAGGCCAGTCCACTGCATAAGGAAGTCCACTACTCACACTGTCACCATAGTTCATAGCCATCTTTATTCCCAGATTTAGAGAAGTCCTTGCATATTTGATATTGGAAATATTGGAGAGGAAATCCTAGAACTATATGTATTAGAAAAAACCAAGGATCGTGAGCTATGTTAATTAAAATCAACGCCACAGAAATATGTAAGATACATATTACAATATGCAATAGGGAATGTTACTTATTACCATATTACAATAGAGAATATTACCACTATTCCCATCATTCAATTGGTAACTGTATGGCAAATAAATTTTGTAATCATGCTAAAGAAAGTAAATACCGTTAATTCTCTCTCTTTTGTAGCTACATTATGTTTAAATGCTTTTATGGATTCCAAATGGAGCCTTTCTTTTTCTTCGTTATGTTTTAGATTGTTTTTACTTCTCTCCAGTTCACCCTCTGCCTGACATAATCCATCCTATCAGGAGGAAATCAATACCAAAGATAGGTTAATTAATTTATTAAATGTATATGCGCCGCAGTTCATTTATCAGTTATCAGTTTGCTTCTGGGTGCAATTCAAGATGTTTGGAATCACTTTTAAAGGCCTTCATGGCATGAGCCCAGGCTACTTGTAGGACCATCTCAACCCAATGGGACTGGCCCGCCCCACCCATGCCAGCAGAGGAGGCATGGCTTCAGACCCAATCGGCCATGATATTCTGGTGGGCAGGCTGCAGAATAGCCTTCTCTGCTGTTGCTCCTGCTCTTTGGAACATCTTGTCCAGCAGAATGACGTCAGCTTCAACCCTCCTGACCGTTCATAAGAACTTGAAGACCTACCTCTTCCAATTGGGGTGGGGCTCCACATGGGGGGGGGAAGGTTTCACATTGGAGGTGGTTAATAGACTAATAATAGATCCCACCTCCTCCTCTGCTCAATCTACTCTCTCCCTGCCCATCTTTTAATTAGGGCTGAGTATTTATCTTTTATACTATCTAGTATGTATTGTGTATAGGTTTTGTAATATTTTATCTTTTTAATATCTTAAACCACCCAGGGTTTCTTTGTGGCAAGATGGATGATCAATAAATTTAAAGAAAAAATAATCAAAAGAAAAAGAAAAATAGCCCTCCCATCTCACACTACAAAGCAACTCTAGGCAGCTTACAATTAAAATCATAAATATTAAATATTAAAACATTAAGAACATTAGATACAGAAACAAAAAAATCAAAGGCAAGATGGGTACAATGGTAGGATCTTCCATTATTAGTCTACCAGCCACCTCTAGGTTTTAATATCCTAACAAAGGCCAAAAAGAGGAGGGCAAGATTGCACTATAGGCTGCAGGATATTCCAAAAAACGGGGATCACAGCAGAAAAGGCTCTACCCCTAGAGACCAACCAAAACTCTTGACAAACAGGGCTGCAGCATGTCCCTTCTGCATGATTAAGTGGGGTGGGGCAATCAGAAAAACAGAGTTGGAAGGGATCTTGCAGATCTTCTAGTCCATCTCCATACCATTTCAGACAAATGATTGTCCAATCTCTTCTTAAAAGCCTTCGGTGTTGGAGCACCCACAACTTCCGGAGGCAAGTTGTTCCACTGATTAATTGTTCTCATTGTCAGGAAATCTCTCCTTAGTTCTAGGTTGCTTCTTTCATTGATGGTTTCCATCCATTGTTTCTAGTCCTGCCTTCAGGTGCTTTGGAGAATAGGCTGATCCTTCTTCTTTGGGGCAGTCCCTTAGATCTTGGAACACTGCTCTCATGTCACTCCTAGTCCTCTTTTCATTAAACTAGACCAGGGGTTTCCAACCGGGGGGCGCTCGACGATATTCCACCGGGTGCGAAAACTTGGGTTTAGACGTATATAATTATTTACTTTTGTAAGGTAAATAATACCAGCTTTAGAAGCCGTTTTTCTTAGAAGCTTCCACGCTGCCACATTTTAGTGCCTGGGAAATTGGGAGGAGGGATTTTAGAGAGAAGTGAAAGTTTAGACATAACAACATTCTTCTTCTGAGTCAAGGCCATGCCATCCTGCACCTGGGATAGGAGTGGTTGAACGAATGTCTCCAGTTGGGACGAACGGTGATTGGACCATGTGACGGACTGATGGGTGCAGGGGATGGGTTTTGGATTTCAGCTACGAAGGGAAAACCCGGAACTTTCAGATTCGGATTTTCCCAGATGTGCCAACATAACTTCTCTAAATAAATTCTTACTTGGATGAACTTTGTCTCTGAATGCTGAATGGATATGGGGAAGTTTTTCTGGAACCCTGACAGTGTGAATATATCAGAAGCGTTCTAGGGGTGCGGGGTATAGAAATGGTTGGGAACCCCTGAACAGACATACATTCACTTGTTTCTTCCTCTAGTAACTTAGGAAGATGTAATGCAAATCACATTGGAATGACAGTTCCTTAGATAACGTGGACTTTAAAGGGACTAACCAACAGCTTGAATTGGATCTTGGAAGCTATCAGGCCACTAGTGCAACTTGTATAACAGCAGTGTGACATGCACAAACCTAGGGTGATCAAGACTGTCTTCACCACTGCATTATTCTGTAGCTTCCGAATCCTCTTCAAGGATAGCCGGATACAGAGCATATGCTCTTCTACATTATTATATAATAATATATTATATCTTAATATTACTGTGCCAGTGATCTACACTTAGTAATGTCATATTGAATTCAGGTGTTTAACGCAGAAAGTCCAATAAAACCATGTATCATTTCATACTAATGAAATTAGTAATCAATGCTACTATGAAATAACCATATCTATTTTTTTGATATCAGGTGAAAACAACCATAGATTAATTCTGTTAAAATTCAGAGTTGACTACATTTTCTTCTGTTGAGAAAAGAAACTGAAATACAAGCTCCAAGGGAGAACAATTTTGAAGATTCAGTGGGTGTACAGGTCAAAATAAAAATGTTTCTTTCCCCTGCTTGCCTTTAAAAAAAATATGTGTGATATGAAATGTGTTACATTAATTTAAAGAACAATCATTTTGAGGGAGAACTATAGGCTGGTACTCCTATCCAAAATCTGCTCACTCAATGTTTTAACTGACTTGAGATTTTTTTCCTCAGGACGTTCTGTATTGCTATAACTAGCTAACTAGCTGAGCTCCTTTTCTATATTCAGGCCAAATTGTAGAACATTGTATCTACTCTTTTGAGTTTTCTGGTGCGCCTTAAGTACAGTAACAATTAAAATCTTTTAAATGTGAATTAAAAGATATAAGTTATTCATTGCTTCACCCTTTTTAGTCTTGTTCATTCTGCCCACCAAACTGAATGGTAATAATACTACCTTAATTGTAGCTGCTTCCTCTTGTACTTGATTAATTTTCTCTTTAATGGCTGCACATTTTTGTTCTTCTTGCAAAAGACATTTCAATTCCTCCAGTTTCGCCTTCTGCTTATGTATTCGTTCCTTAACAGTTTCTATCTTCTGTTGGTTATCATGAATTTCTTCTTCCTGATTAAAAAAAAAAAGTCAATCTGAATTACTAGTCATAAAATTGGATTTTAAACCGACAACCCAAGAATAGCAAGGACACTACAGACTGTATCATAAGGTAAGGATTTTAACACTATTAGCTTTATTATAACACAAGCTTTTGCAGAAAAGCTTTTTCCCCTGAAGTATTATGAAGCAAATATCAGGCTTATTCCAATGTGTTAAGAGACAATAGCTATCAATTTAATCCTTATCTATCAAGATCGATTCTCCGTTAAATTTCAGATTTATTTCCACAAAAGAATGTGGTTGTAATTAATTATTTTACCCAAAGCACTGGAAACATAAAACTAATTTAATATTTTTAATATTATTTCCCCAAATACTTTGGAAGAAAGATCTGTAAATATTCCATATGCAAACTGTGTGTCTATATTTGTAGTGAAGCACTACAAACTATACTGCATGCGATTATTAAGTAGCTTTTAAGATACAGTAAAACCTCGGTTCGCAACCGCAATCTGTTCCTGGACTGCGGTCGCAAACCGATTTGGTCGCGTTCTGAAGCGACACTCACTGAGCATGCACAGACAATTCTGTGCATGCACGGAAGGAAAAACATCACAGAATATTTCCGCACCATTTTTTGTTCACCAACTGAGTTTTGAGTCGTGAACCAATTCAAAACTTGGTTGGAATTTTTGTTCGAGAACCAAATTGGTCACGAACAGAAGCATTTGCGAACCGAGGTTCCACTGTAGAATCAAATCCAATACATGGAGATGCTCTTTGTAAAATGCTGTATGCTGCTACTCACCATGGATATAAAATTCTATTCGCTAATTAACACTACAGTAATCCTTGCTTAGGGACTGCCTCAGACAGCAACTACAGGTAGTCCTTGACTTATGACAGCTGAGCCCAAATTTTCTGTTGTTAAGTGAAACATTTGTGAATGTGAATTTTGTCCCATTTTATGACCTTCCTTGCCACACTTGTTAAGGGAATCACTGCAGTTGTTAAGTTAGTAACACGGTTAAGTGAATCTGGCTTCCCTACTGAGTTTGCTTGTCAGGTCGTAAAAAGGTGATCGCATGACCCCGGGACACTGCAAGGGTCATAAATAAGTCTATTGCCAAGCATCTGAATTTTGATCACATGACCATGGGGATGTTGCCCTAAGTGTGAAAAATGGTCATAAGTCACTTTTTATACTGCTGTTGTAACTTTGACAGTCACTAAATGAACTGTTGTAAACTGAGGATTATCTGTATTTGTAGTTACAAAGCTGCCGAAAACGTAATCTTTTCAACCACTGGCCACATTTATGACTTCTGTAGAATCTCTCTGAGAGTCATGTATTCACCATTACAACCAATTAACACATGTTGTGCTCTAATTTCATAAGGACAGTGGCAGTCATATGATTTTCCACTTAGTAACCACTTTGTTTAACAACCAAGTTGCTTGTCTTCCATTGCAGTCACTAAATGAGAACTACCTGTAACGGCACATTTGTATTCCAAGTTCTAAAGATTCATAATTTCTTCAGACATTCCTTCACTTGTTTCTTCCTCTAGTAACTGAGGAAGGTGTAATTAAAATCAGCAAATAAAACCAATTTCTCAGAAGTAATAAGATCCTTCACTGTGGGAATTACTGTCAGTCTTCAGTAGCTACACCATGGTGTACCAAATAATATAAAGATAGGAAGTGTTAAAACAGTTCTTACTAATGTAGAGATGACCACTGATTCTTCTACATTTTCAAGGTCTGTAATTTCTAATTTTGTTTTTCTCATTGTTATCTGTAACAGGAATAAAAAATAAATGTTAAAAATCGAGATACCAGCTAAGCCATAAACAGAGTGGTTAAAAGTGCCAGATTCAGATTATGATGAGTATAAAAAAGAAAAGCACTCTTCTGTAATAGATTCATATCCCATCTTTCATTCAGAAACTCCAGGTGACACACATAGCACCTGCTCCTCTTATTTTTCTTCACGTTCATAATCCTGTGAGGTAGATTGGGTTGAGAAAGAATGATCGGCCTAGAAAAACCCTGTAAGTTTCCGTGGATGGGCTAGAACCTGGATCTCTTCTTTCCTAATACACTTTAACCACCGCACCACAGACACCATCAACAATATTAGAATTGGTTTCATCCTGATATATTGTACAATAAAGATTACTAACTAGCCAAGCTGTGTCAAGTGCTGGAGTAGCTTCTGTTGAGTTTTCAGACAGAGAGACGGGGGGGGGGGGGGGAGCCCTTTAAAAACACGACATTGTGAGATGTAATTGTCTAGGCAACCTCAAATGAACGTTGAAAAATTTCAGGATAGCAAATATGGGGGTCACAAGACCCACCTGTATCAGCTGACTCAGGAATTCTGCTCGACCTACTGTAGTAGATACCAGGATGGGAGCTACTTTCCAATAGAGGTTGCTCACCATGTTCTTCTTACCTGCAGTTCTTTTTTGTGCTGCTGATGATCAGTCAGATAGCGTTTGTTCTGTTTTATGTCAATTTCAATAGAACGTGTTCGTTGTTGTATTGCCAAGAGATTAGTTTTTCGGTTTTCAACTTCTCTCTCCAAATTACTTAAAGACATAAAGCATTAATTGCAACAACTCCTTAGCTAGAAACCTATTTTTACAAGAATCTGACATAAATTGCTTAAATGAATACTGGAATGATCAGCTCGAAGTCTCCTCTCAGTTGAGCATGGATTTAAATAACTGTGCTCTTAAATTGAGATTAATAAAATAAAAATAATTTTATGCATACTGGACACCACAGAAAATATTGAATTTGGACTGGTTCAGCAGAAGCAGGGAGCAGTCGGTTGGACTTGGTAGAAGAGAAAGACTTACAAGCAATACAAACAACACTTTAAAGTTCATAACTGTCCACGTTTATTTTCTTTTATACCTCTATTTTCCATGTTTGTATAAAATAAGCTCTAGTGCTTATTTTGGAGCCCAAAAGAAAATAAGAATGAGTCTTATTTTCAGGGAAACATGGTACATATAAACAAACACGTTTTGTATTAATTAGTTTGCCAGAATAGATTATTGACAGACACAATTTAAGTAGCAGCAAAAAAGAGAGAGCAGAATTAATATAAAAAGAATTGTCATCGGTTATTCTAACCTTATCTCTGCTTCTACATCTCTGCTGAGATATCTAGGCCCTCTATTTTCAGAAGAGTAGTATCTTTCCTCAAACACCTGATCACCATCAGCAGTAAAAGCTTCCTTACAATTTTTAGGAGGCTTGTTCTGCTGCATAACTCTTCGAGCTTCAGAATTACTCTAAGAAAAAAAAAAATAAAGCACATCAACAATTTACAAGTAAACCTGCAATATTGACAACTCAGGGAGATTTAAAACAGAAGGGTCTGAAAACTTTTCTTAATGTGGTTATCACTACAATTTAAAATATCCAGCTGAATACCAATAGGCTTATTCCAATACTGTACTCTATTGGATTTATCTTTATGCAAAAATTATTTCAAGCAAGAACTCATTCTCTCAAGATCACCCCCTTGATGTGACAGCCAGCTGATAATCTGCCTTAAATCAAATCTGATTTTAATTTCTCTCTTGTCACAGCTGATGAAACCAGCAAGCCTCTCTTTATACCCTGTTATCATTTCCTTTAAGCTCCAATATTCATTCTCTTATATAATAGCAAAACAACTTGATAAACACTTGAACATGGTTTGGTACAAAACACAAACAGCATACATTTAACGAGTAGTCTGTCTAATCCTAGATAAAATGAATTATCACAAAAATATCATGCTAACAGTCTGTATGCATTACAAGTATGAGAATGAATTCTTACTTTAATCAGCAGGACAGTCTCTATGCTCCTCATGTCAATTAAGCAATTGGCTACTACTGCATTGTCAATGTCTAATGCTGTCAAAACTGTTGGGAAGTCAGGGTGAAAAACAGCCCTAAGAGAAGTTAAAACAGTAAGATACATTGTTGTGACAACATATAATATTAAGGATTAACCTTTATAACCAATGAGTCTGTTCCACAAACAGAGGTTATCTTGGGTTTAGGGAAAATTTCTGGCAATGGACATAGAAACAGGAAACCTTAAAATACATTTATACCTTGAAAAAAAAACATGGAGGTTTACAGGGTTTATCATGAGGAATAAAATAGACATTTATGACCAACATCATTCAGCATTTTTCACTGTTCTGACTGCTACAATTGGTATATAGTTTTATGAGTTTTAACTGGAAAAAAATGAAAACAATTCAGAGTGGCAAATAGCAGATTGGAGAAGGATTGGTTTAGAAATGGAAGGATAATTCTGGCGTAGAACAGTTTAGAAGAAAACAGAAATTAAACACATTGCTGGAAAAAAGACTACTGCATACCAACTCCTAAATTGTTAGAGAATTCCCCAAACCGAACAAATTTTCAGAGGGTACTTATTTCCTCCTTTTAATTAATGGTTGCTTATACAAGTCTGTACGTAAAAGAGCATATACTGGATATAAATTATGTATTCTATTAAAAGGCCCCATAAATGGGAGAACAGTGTTCACATATACTGTATGTGTCAAGAATTGTTATCAATATGCCATTGTGAACCACTATAATGAGCTAAAGGTGACAAAAGCAAATCTCATATTTATTGATGCCAAACTCAGAAATTACTTACAAACTAATTATGTGCAGTTATTTTAAAATATCTCTCAGTGAGTTTATTTCCAAGTATATAAATTATGATTGAGCTTTAATTAAAACAATATCGTTCAAACTACATCAGACAAGTGGGAATAAAGGAATTGATTTTAAGAAAGGCTGATTTAGAAATCTGATTTTAAAACAAAAGACTCAGATACAACTTACCTTGACTTTACATCATAAACATTATTCTGAAAACGAATAACAATAATCGAAGGTCGAAAACCAGCTTGACAGTATTTGGACATCAATGCCTGTAAAACTCTTTCATCTTTATGATTGTCACAACAAAATGCAAGCAACAGGGATTTTAAGCATGCTTCAACAGCCACTGTAAGTTCAGGATCTTTCAGATGAATAAAAGCACCTAAATGTAAGAATTAAACCTCAGTAAATATGGTCAAAATAAGTTCCTTCAGTTGTACAGAATAGGATTGCTGTTTCCCCATTGTTAAGCACCTGGGTGGCAGCGTAAACACAATGTGTAGGCACAATGCTACAGTATTTCCATGACAGCACTTTTTTTTTTTTAGTAAAGCAGAAGATTCAATATATCTGTGGGTTTATATTTGCCTATTTTTCTCAATTATGACATTTTGGTAAAGGCCTCTGATTATATTCAATCTGCTCATAGTTACCTACATATAAAGTAAAAGTGCACAAGTATTCACCTTTCGGGTATATGAGTGGAGCCATGTAATTATTTTTGATATAAAACATAGAAGCCTGCATTCTTGTTAGATTTTTGCCATGCTGTACATACAAGAATATATAGCGGCAAACATTGCATGAGTTTTGAATTCTCATAATTCCTTCTGTAATTATAATTTTAGCTCAAAAATAAGCACAACTCTACACATTGGGAAAATCCCATAAACTGACTACAAGGCTGAATTAGGAATGACTCTTCACAATCAAGAAGAGGCCAATTCTTTACGTACATAAAAGAAGTGCTGCTGGATAATGCCCAAAGCTTTTATAATTCACATCATGTATGGATTGCTCATCTGTGATGTACTTCAGATTCTTTCTTTGTAAATACACAATTCCTCAGTTCAATATACCAAACATAAAATACTATGGATAGGAATCTAAATGCTTTTCCTTGCTATTGTAAATACGTCCTACAGAAAAAAGGAGTGTGGAGGGATGGTTTGCCTTATATCACAAGGTAAGAATATACATAGACATATAATGGCAATGCTGCATTTATCCTTCAGTTTGAGAATATCAAAGCTGCAACTCAATACTTTTACTCTGTTGAGTCAAAGTTTTCATTGATTACATAGAAAAGAACACTAACAGATTACCTAGCGGTCCTACTGGTTTGTATGTAAACTGTGCTTGAGCATTGGCCGCATTAATTGCTTCACAAAGGTCTGGCATATATGATCCAAATCTTTTCATGCGATTGGTTTTACTGTCCTTTAGTTGTCTTAGCTGTTGCTGTTGAAAATCTAGCTTTTTTTTCACTTCATTTTCTTCCTTTCTAAAAAAACAAATAAAAAAATCCACACACTATTTCTCTTTGAAAAAACATTTCATATGCAGTTTGATTTTTTTTCTTAGCAAAACTTTTAATTCAGGATTCTAAAACTATGGTACATAGTGTATATGATTTATGGTGCATAGTAAAACTGGGTACTTATGGGCATATGCTCAGCTTAAGAATTTATTTTTAGAAGTAGAATGAAGTTTATTCTTTTAGTCACAAACATACTCTCATTTTCTATTCAAATATTATAAAAATAAGGTGGGATACAAACAACTAAATCATTTAGTAATGATCTGCAGATGGAAGTTAGAAGCGTTCACGGTCTCCAGAAAAATATTCAAAGTTCTACAAATGCATCTGCTCTACTTTCATACCTACAAAAGGAAGGGTTTTTGACTTTGTAAAATACGCGACTTACTTCTCCTTCAAAAAGGTGGGTGACTTTTCTTCTTACAAAAAAATAGTACAGAATCAAAATGATTTATGCCACCTCCCAGAACTAACCTAGACAAAATGTATATGCATATTTCCTCTCATGTCAACATTGACTACTTCTTGCAGGTCCTTTATACCCATAGGAAAAGCGTGCAGGCAAATGAAGAAGTCAAACAAGACATAGTGATTAATTTGTACCTTTCTTTACTAGATTTACTGTATATATCCTATTATTTATTCAGTTCAAAGTGGCTTCCATAATGTTCTTTCTTATTTTTCCCAACGTTTCCTATGAGATAGGATGGTCTGAAAGACAGTGACTGACCTTAATACTGACCTACAGCTAATAGCAATAGCAATAGCATTTAAAATTTATATACCACTCCATTATTCTTTATACAGCACTCTCTGAGCAGTTTACGGTATTCAGCATATTGCCCTCAACAATCTGGGTCCTCATTTTACCAAGCTGGGAAGGATGGAAGGCTGAGTCAACCATGAGCCGGTCAGGATTGAACTCTTAGCAGTGGGCAAAGTCAGCCAGCAATATTGCGTTCTAATCTCAACTCCACCATGGTTTCTGATCACAGCTAAAAGTAGGCTAGAATATGGGTCTCCCACTTTCTGATCCAACATTTTAACCACCAAATCTAATAAGCAATCAAGCCACAGTTCCACCTAAGCAGCTTATCTAAGGCGAGTAAAATCTTCATTGTATGAATGTACTGCCTCTTGAAACTGTGTTATCTGCTGACCAATTGATTCATCTTGATCCTGTAATGTCTTCAGCTTTTCTTTCAAACCGTCTATTGTTTTTCCACTTTATCAGGCTCTGAAATCTGTTCAGCACTGTAATGTTGCACAATTTACAGATTATTTTGTCCAAGCACTAATTTGGTAAAATACTTTGCATTATGAAAAAAAAACAGTTAACAAATGCTGATGTTTTTTAATCTACATTTCAAGTTATGTAATTATAGGGTATTTTTATTTGGCCTAATTTTAGTGATAAAATCAACATTAATAGCAGCGTCTCCAACACTTCCATTTTAAAACAGGGTAATTTAACAAAAATACAAGTTTAATGCTTATACAGTATGACACAACCAATGACTAAAATGGCTCTTATGACTCGTTTTGTTGCATGTGTTTAAAGGGCACAATTTGTTTCTTTAAATGCATGGAATTTTATAGATAGATGTTACTGGAAGAGGGATAATAAATGTAGATTTTGAATCACTCTCCATGTCTCACCTATCCTCAAATCTGTTTTTGAATAGAGATTTGGAAGGATAAAATGAAAAATGGAGAAGGGAAGAAATATCTACTTTGCTGATAGAGGCAATTCTATCAGAAGCAGAATATTCATTAAATATTTGATTCTTTTTCTCTATATTACACATTTCAAAGAAAAACCATCATCACTTTTAAAGGACCCATTCTTTTTCTAATATAGAACACAATTGGGGGGGGGAAAGAATTATTACCTATTTTTTAGTTCTTCAACTTTTTTGTACAGTTGTTCATGATCTTTTAACAAACGCTTCAATTCAGCTTGAGACCTATTATGTGCTGCCTGGACGAGAAAAACAATCGATGTTAAAAGTTGTTTGAACACAAGCTACTTTCACATACTGACCCACAATTCAGATAGAGGAAATGTCCTACAAATCCCTTCTTGAAATTATGTTCTTCTGGGCGGTATGTCTTTCAGTTTTCCTAATCCATTTTTGCTTCCACACCAACAGTGACAAAAACCACACATACGATTTCACAAAATATAAGCATCTAAAATTACATTACTATGAGGCAGCATTCAGCAATTTAAGACTGCGGATGGAGAATCCAAACCTCTGCATCATTGTGTCCTTTTCTTTTTGCATGCACTTCTGTTTCCAAAGCAATACATGATGGTTCTAGAGTTTGAGCTTCTTCGGTTATTTTCTCAAGCTCGTCTTGCATAGTTCTATGTTTAACTTCTGCTGTATCAACTTTATTCTAAAAAACAAATGTCATAGAAGTGTTGAGAATAATCACCCCAAAAAGTTATTGATATTCAAATCCACCTGAAAGTAATGAGATAAGTTAACATGGTTACATTCTTTGGAATGCTGTAAGATGACAATATTTTGAAAAATGTAATTTCAATTGTATCTTGCTTTCCAATATATTTTAGACTTCATTCACCCACCATGAATACTGGAGTATGAAAGTTATAACTGAACCAGGTATAAACAACAGTTATCTTAATATGTATTTTCCTCTTCGAGCCCTCATTTCACAGAGAAAGTATTAGTCTGCCATTGGTGCGTCTGGTAATCAATCAATTTGAAATTTATAATGTACTAAATTTGATGAAATATACTATGCATCTATGCTTCTGTTTTTAATCTGATCAATTAAACAGTATTTTCTGCCTATTGTGCTCAGATACCTACATCAAAAGTATCCTACACAAGGTTTAAATATAGCTCTGCTTCCAGAAGGAAGAAGCTTTGACATTTATTTAGAAGTAAACATTTGTCTCAATTTGGTTTTGTTAATATTATATAGAAGCCAAGTGATTAGATGTTTAAATGCTACAATGCACAAGCTCTGAAACCTGTTTCCTATAACTTTTATTATTCACGTAACAAGAGAGAAACTTTTTATGGGTTCTATATAAAGGAACTCAAATTAAGGAAAGTTCTAGATATCACTTCTTCAATATTCTATGTGCAAAAAATTCATTTTATTTATAAAAGTATTATTCCACAATTAGCTTTTATTTAGATTTCAAAATAAATCAATAGTAAGAGTATTTGCGTAATTCTATGCATAGCAGGTCAGTTGTTCTTAATTTTCTGTAGTCTTCTAGATATAACCTGGAAACTTCAGTTTTTCTGAGGTGACAAATTAGTGACAATATAGAGGCTATTATTGGCAATTTAATTATATTTTTAAAATTAATTTTAATATTTCAACTGAATCAACCATTTCATGGCAAATTTTGCAACATACCTGCCATTCTTGCACTCGCTCAGTGAATTTATCAGTTTTTGCTTCTTGGGCAGTAACCTCAACTCCGATTGCTTTTATTTCTTTTTCAGTGTCTGGTACCTAAAATATAAATTCAAAATTAAAATCATTTATGAAATATTACAATCAAATTAAAGTCATTAATATCACATTGCAGATGATAAGCAATTACCATTGCCCAAGCTATTTGACGCTGCAATTCCTGTAGCTCATTCTGCATTTCACTCAAAGCTGCAATACCTCTGTAACGTTCCTCCTTCTCCAAATATTGATTTTTAAGTTCTTCAAGAAACTGCAAGAAAATATAAAAAGATGGTAGGGGAAATACAGTAATTTCTGAATGTGTACCACTGACTGAAAAGTTCAATAGATTGAAGGTAAAGTATAAGCTTTTCCAAGAAATTAAAAATTTACAAAGTAACAATGTGCCCAATTAAGACTTTTAAGGATCCTTTCTTATTGATCATATATACTGTGAGATTATCACGGTATGCACTCTGGACTTCCTCCAGGTGTCTATAGTTCTCTAATAGTTTGGTTATATTCAAATCTGGTTTGAAGTCATAGTTTCTAAAAAAATCCCTTTAAAAATTCTATATTAACATAATGAGAAACAGGAGCTTAACTAACCGGAAAAAAAATTGTCAAAAAGTAAAATTGAAAGAAAAGGGAGACCATACAGAAGTCAGTCCAACAGATAATTGAATTATCTTGAACTGGACTATTATAAGTCAATTAATTAAAGGCTACCTTGCTAATTACTGTAGTTGAGTTTTACTAACATTTAAAAAAAAATGCACTTATTTATTTTATATAAATTTAACCTTTACTAGTATATTGTCATTGCAAACTACAATGTAAGTAGTTTTTTGATACCTCTCCTCCTTGTTTAACTTGATCAGATGCTTTTTGTTTGGTTTCCATGATGTATGAATAATCTTCTTTCATTTGCTCCAGTTGAGTTGCTTTCATAAAAAACTCAAGAAACATAAAAATCATGTTTTTAAAACTGTCTTTTTAATAAAGCAAGAATTATGAGTGCATTTTTTTCATACAGTTCAAAAAAAGCTGTCTTTCCCACACTCCAGTTCAACACATGCAACACAAAAATACGATGTTAATAAGCCTGTCCTGGAAATGCAAGTTAGGTGCTTCTGGGAAACTGTCCATATATCTCCCTAGACCAGGGGTGTCAAACTCAAGGCCCTCGGGCCAGATCTGGCCCACGGGGTGCTTAGATCTGGCCCACGGTGCCACCCTGGAAACAGCGAAGGACCGGCCCGTGGTGCCTCTGCCAGTAAAAATGGAGCTCGGGAGAGCTGCATCTGTTTTTACTGGCAGAGGGTTGCAGGAGGCCTGTTGTGGCTCGCCAGCAGCCAGCAGAGCTGGCGGCAGACTTGGACAGTGAGGAGGTTGGGGAGGAACATGGGCCAGTCCTAGAGTCTGGGGAAGGCTCTGACGAGTGCTCTGGGTCAGAGGCAGAGATGCGGCCAGGGCTGTCTGACAGTTATCAGCTGTGTTCAGAGTTGGAGATCAGTGAGGCAGAAGAACAGCTGGAGCCTGATCCCGATGTGCACATGCGCAGAGCTGCCAGGAGACGGGAACAGTTAAGGAACAAGGATCGGCTCGGGAGTAAAGGCACAGGTGGCCGATGAATGGCCCCTCCCATAGGGAATAAAGAGGAGCAAAAGGGGAGTGGTGTTTGCAGGAGACAATTAGTTCATTTAATTAGTGTGAACCAAATGATTGATTTGATTGATGCATTGCAGCATCACAACACCAACTCATCTTTCCTATTTCTTTATATTAGACACAAGAGTTGCAATACCATTTCGTCATTTGCTCTCCTCCTCTGCCTTCCTCATGGATGCAAATGAGGTGAAATGTATTCTTATTTATTTATTTATTTATTTTGTTTGTTTGTTTATTTTGCCGCCTATCTTAATGATATAGTAACTCTAGGCAGCTTATGATATCATAAAAATAAAGAAGTAATGCAAAACAATTAAAATTAGGAGAACTAAATAGAAAAGTTACAAACCAGGACAATGGGAGGCCCGGGGATGAGGATGTTCTCTATCCCATCAGCCACCCCCAATGTAGCGGGCTCCTGTCAAGATCCCGGGCCAAGCAGCAGATCTAAGTGTTTAGGCTCTTCCGGAAGTCCAGGCATATGGGGGTGGGCCTCACCTCCAATGGGAGAGCATTCCCAGCAGAAAAGATCCTGCCAGCAAAATTCTTTGGCAGACAGAATCTGAAATAGGCCTTTTCCACTGAAATGAGTTGGGTGGGCTAGTCTCACTGGGATGAGTCAGCTTCTCAGATACCCTGGATCCATGGCATATAGGGCTTTAAAGGTACAGGTAGTCCTCAACTTGCAACCATTTGTTTGTGACCATTCAAAGTTACAAAGTTACAATGGCACTGAAAAAAGGATGGGCTACTAAAAGAAAATGGACTATGACCATTTTCTCACGTCCATTACAGCATCCCCAAGGACACGTGATCAAAATTCGGATGCTTGGCAACTTATTTTATATCTATGATGGCTGTCCCCCTTCAAGGATCACTGCCTTGTTGTGGCGAGGGGGCTTGCGTAGCTCAGGGAAGCTATGAGCTATGCCGTGCAG
>JANHJO010008056.1:319671-330720 GCA_032468235.1 Pseudoxyrhopus heterurus | reverse complement strand
ACATAGCCGGGTCCAGGGATGGCTTCTTGAGGAGGGGTCTCACCACCGCCTCCTTCAACAGAGGTGGGACGGACCCCACTCTCAAAGAAGCGTTGACCAACGCCTGGAGCCAGCCTTGTGTCACATCCCTACTGGCCGAAACCAGTATACTTGTTTATTGGAATCTATCCATTTGTGTATCTACACCTATTTAGGAGCATTTGGGAAATAATGTAAGGCCAAAATTTGAAACCTCTAAGGTTTTGTGTGTGGTTCAGGTGGGCAGGAAGATGAAGTTAATGAATCTGCAAAATTTCTCCTTAGTTTGTATAAAGAAATGGCAATATAGCAAGGAGAAAGAGTTGAGGCATGGATTTTTTTCTGTAACTGAGGGCTATAGTGTCTACTCATAATGATTTTACTATGGATGCCTTCATCCTTGTGCTTTAGGGAAGGGAAAATAGAATATTGTGGACTGTTCCAATGTTCAGTGCTCTGTACTACTTCTCTTTCCCAGAAGCAGAAATACAATGAGAGTTTTAGTAGCATCCTTGTGACAAAGTTTCAGCAAAGGGAAAAATGCCAGCAAAGTGCAGGCATGATGGGGCAAGTAGCAGAGAGGTTAAATAGACAATTCACTGCCCTACCTTTTATTCTCAACCCACGCCCCTTACTCTGAGTGATGGGAAGATGGAGACCAACTTTAATTCTGAGAATTAACATTTATTTCTGACCTCTGGCATGTTCTATGGTCCCAGAGAAGATGCTCCAGAGGAACTACGGGATTAGTCTTTTAAGGTTAAAAACACCAACAGCAATAATGTTTGTCCAAAAGCAAAATGCTTCATATTCCTGTTAGTGTGTTCCTAGCTCATCCCATGCCTGTTAATACATAACTGAGTCTCTCAGCTCTGTTTTCTCTGATCCTGAATCAGCCAACCATCTCCTACTATCTAATGTTTTAGAAGCACCTAGTCTCTTGCTGTGAAAAGGGTGAGAAGATGCATCTTACAATAGAATAGGTACCAAAGCCCAGTTATGGCATTTCATAATATTGTATCACCGGAGAATTGCTAGTGTAAGTAGAACAAAAGGCAATAAAGCTGCCTTGATATCCTGCCTGCTCTCTCATAAGAGTTATTGAATCAAACCTACCAGAACTGCTAGACAAACAATTTTCAGCTGCAGTCTGAGGTATGACAAAGGCAGCACATCGAAAAGAAATAGGTAAAGTGCATTTGCTTGCGATACCCTGGTGACATAGGTTAGCGGGAAGGAGTCTGTGAAGGAGCTAGCAGGAAGGAACATGTTCAATTGTTTCTATTGGCTCAGAGCAAAGACACTTCGTATTCAGTGTTGATACAGAATGTCGATGTTTTTATAAACAAAAATGTATTTTTTTTCTTCCCATTCTTGTATTAAATGTATGAGCTGGGGACATTTAGACCTCAACTGATATACCCTGTGCTTTGATGAATCCATGTAGCAAGCCTCATTCCAGTGATAGAAATCATCATTTTGTTCTCAGAATCTGTTTTGCTGTGGAATATTCCTCTTTGAATTGCTGTTAGGATGTTCATGCCCAGATAATGAATGAACAAAACAACTTGGACTTTTTAAAGAAAGCAGAAAAGAATAAATCATAATAGATGGTGAGACAAAATTAAAAATAGCCATGGAAAGTTTATAAAAAGACAATGATGGCTTATTTCCCCTTTACAGAAGTACCAAAATTATTGATCAGGACAATCCATTTTCCAGTTTTTCCAAAATTATCACAATTTAAATCCAAACTTTAAGTTTAAAGTTTAAATTTAAGTTTAGCTCAAATTTAGGCCCAGCTTGCCTTGGCACTATTTCCACTCAGATGTATCTAACTGCAGCAAGGTAAGAACTGAAGTCTGGCCTCTTGAATCTCCTAGCTGCTTCCATGGCCATGTCTTAGCTAAAAGGTAATGATTTCATATTCCCATTTTATTGCTTATGGGGGAGACTGAGGGGGGGTGTGTCTATATTTGCCATGGCTAGAAAATCCTAATGATATCCATGAGGATATGATAGACTGAACTTTAAAATACAAATTCCCCAAACCCATTCCAATGAATCATGGCTGAGCCAATTCTGCAAGTTGCATATTCTTTAGTAAGGAAAAACATCTCCAGGTTTGCCCATTACAAAGGATACTTCCTATGATTTAAGAGAGTGAAGCCGAAAGCAGAATTTATCAGAATTGATTTTCATCAAAGCAGATTTTTCATGCTGTTCACAGATGAAAGAAAAGAGATCTGGTTTTTTAGCATCCCTGGCAGAAATGGTCCCAGATATCTGCCACCTATTCAGAATGTCATCCATTAGATCTCCAGCAAGGTCTCTTTCTCTCAGAAATGCAGTGGGGAAAAAACATGGGAATGCAAAGGCAATTTAAATGTCAAAAGGCAAAAGAAAGTAACATCAAACCATGATAACCTTTGAAGGGCAATCCAGCGCATGTAGCTCTGATTGCAATATGAAACTGTCCATTTCTGGTTGCAAGATATCAAATGGCACAGCTTGTGGCCATAAGTCTGCATGAACTTCAAACTATAGTAGAGTCTGAAGAGCATTAGAATTGCAGATTCTGCCCTACCAGTTCAGTGATGAATCATTTGTCATCTGCTTCTATATTGATAATGAAAATCAGTTCCCCAGAATTGGCTGTAATAGGGTAAGCGATATAATAGAGTTCCCATTGAAACTTGAGAGTCCTGTCGGCTTGTATGCAAACGTACGATACCTTTATCACCAAATATTTTCAAAATACTACCTTAATGTCAAGTTTCAAAGATCACTAAATACTTTTTGAGATGATGATGCTGGTGAACTTGGTGGAATGAAATGATGCCTTGCACAATTACCCAAGAGGGAAGATCAAGAAGGGACCTCTAGTGAGTCTGCCTGATTTTGGACCAAACTGGGTACATCTTTGATCTATATGAGATGCTGCCCTACTGATTGTGGCAGCAAATGTATCCACCCACTTCAAAGTCACTCAGTACTTGATTAAATGCTCAGCAATAAAAAATAGTCCGAAAGATTTCATATGGATATTTCCTTGATTTTTAAACTGTAATTGTTGCTACAATAGCATATACATTTCTTTGTAGAAGTGGCTCCTGGTGTGCCAATTAAGAACAATCATATAAGAAGGAGCTATGTGCTTTAAGGTTGAGCTTTCATAAAAATTGTATTGAGAAATAACCTACACATCTATTTATAAGTGATCTACAAATAGTACTTTTTAAAATTGTTGGTTCCTTTTTCTTAAAAAAAAAAACAGCAACAAAACAGCTAGTTGTTCCAAAGACTTAAGAAATTGCATGAAAAGTATGATTTGCTATATAGTGATTTTTCACTAACAATGTTAAATAAAGTTGTTAATTATGTGGTACTTCCATGTTAGCAGGCAAACAGCTCAGCAGGGTCAATCTATACTTTTAACTGAATCTTTTTTTATGCAAAATATTGGCTTCTAAGTGGGACATGACTTATTTGATGGTGTGATGTTTCATTGACCCAAAGTTAAAATGTGTGATCAGCAAGAGGGCATATGGCCTTAAAAATGGGATTTTAGTGTTAAAGTAGTATGTGGAAGTAATGCATAGCTTTAAGACTTTCACATGCAATGGCTGAAGTGTGTTGTGACACCTGAACAATCATCCTCAGATGGAATTCACTTCCATAAATGACATAATAGCTGAATAAAGCATATTTTCTCAGAAAGCAAAAATCCTAGCTTACTGCTGGGAAAATGTGAATGTTCGGAGAATACACTAAGTTCCTTCAAAATTAATATTTACTGTCAGGATCTTGTGAGAGAGAATGTTCTCCTTCATCCTCTGCCATTTTTGCTGAATATATATTCAATGTATTACATGTGGGATCTTTGGTGCTCTCTGAGCTTGGATGCTTTTTTGCAGACATTTCTTTTCCAAACTAGGTAAGTGCTACAAAGGAGTGGAGTCTGTTCTCATTTTATATATAACTGGCCTGCTCTGACAGGGAGTCTTGGTGGTTCCTTGATTAGTGTGTTATTTATTATTAGCTTGTTTGTCTGAGTTGGTGCTTCCTCGGTTGGGGTATTGTTTACTTCTTGATTGTTGGTCTGATGTTAATCTTGAACAAGTAAAACCCAGCTTCTTCAGTTGGTGTAAATTTCATGAACAGAAATAGGACTGAGGGTTGGGGTTACCTGGTCTAGTGCATCTGGGGCTCCAAACAGGTGGTATCTTGATCCATGGCAAGAAAAACCAAACTTGAGTACAGGCAAGGCAAAATAAATTTTCAAAGTGCCAATTCTTAGTCAAGGATCTGATCAGAGCTTGGCTCAGGACCATGGAGAGCAGTGAAACTGAAACTAGAGTGCAAAGAAACTAATTCAACCCTTGCCTAAAGCAGCCATTCCCAACTTTTTTCCTTTATGCACGCCATTAAATTGTCATCAGTTGCCATCAGCCCATGTGCCAGAAATTGGTTACACGGTGGGCACCATGGCAGACATAAACATCCGTGCACATATCCACACCACAGGCTACAGCATAAGATGAGTATCCTTGGCTAAAGATGCTATTTTAAGAATGGTATCTTACAGTACCATTCAGATGCCAATTCCTTTCTTTCTTTAGATGCATATTTCTCATGATTCTTTGCCTAGCATCTCCTGGACTTTGCTTAGGACAAAAGTCATATTCTTCGTTTATGTATCCCAAGCATTACACTAATAACTCTTTTCTGACCTACTCTAACTCCCACCTCTTCCCCTACTGTGTAGAAGGTGACAATTCAGGGAATGCTCCCCTTTTGTCACTTCTGACCTGTGCAATTGAGTGCACCTTTTTTGAGCCCCTGGCTCATTGTAAGTTAACTCCCTTTGATCCTGCCTCCCACCCTCTTTTATTGACCAGCTCTCCCCATTTCAGAAAATTCACTGGCCCTGCTGCTTGCTCCTGCTGTGAATGCTTTAATTCTTGATATTTCTGCGGCAGGACCCAGTCTGTCATCGGTTTGTTTAGAAGAGTCGAAGACAAAGGCAGGATGCTGTCATTGCTGCCGAATAGGTCAACACGGACAACAATGCCTTCCGCGGGAACTCTCCCCCCATGGATTGCATTTTCAATCCATTTGAATTGAGGCACTTGGGAGTCTTTCTTTAGGATATGGGGGCAGGGAAAGGCAGGAGGTAGAGAGAGAAAGAGATACAATTTTGAAAAAGTAAAACCCAGCTTCTTCAGTTGGCATAGGTTTCACGAACAGAAATAGAGCATTATGTTAGAAACGACTCTCCTTTGTCTCAGAAGAGCTGGAATCCTGAACTCATTTATCCATCAAATGTCATTGGCTTCTCCCCACCAACAAATAACTATTCAGATTTTCTTTTCTTCTTGTTGTTTGGAGGAGAGCTGGATGTAAGAGAGTTTGGGATTATAAAACAATAGGACCAAGAGAACCACTTTGCATATCATTGGAAATCTGGCAGAGTTGGACATTAGGCTAAAGATGGGCCTGCCACTAAAAATGCATCCTAGGCAAAGGTCACATTTTTCTCCTTCATGAAGTATGCTACATCTTCCGTTTTATTAGTATCATTATCTTAGGAGCTTCTCCATAACTAAATTGCACTACTACGGGTTACAGTAGGCCAAACTGAACATCAAATACCACTTTTTTCAGCAGGTTTCTGAAAAACCTCATCAGTGTAATTGTTGACTTTCTCCTCCTTTGTGTATATGTTTAGACATACAGTCAATAGAATCAATGGATTGAATATATTTGTATTGCATCAATATTTTTTTAACCTTTTAATAAAACTATTCTCATTCAGTCCGATAGAAAACAAAATGCTTTTATTTTTTTTCCAAAGGGGAAAAGAGTAACCAGTGCTTACTCTCCTAGCAGGAGTTTGATCTTGGGAATCAGCCTTGCAATATTTCGTCAGAAAAGGGATTCAATTTTTTTAATAGTACCTTTTCACTCTTGTATGTTGAATTATGCTTTTCTTGCTATTGTTATTTTCCTGATCAATTCTCATTAACCAATGAAAACCAGGTATGTTTGTTTATGTGCAAATAAATCAATGCATCAGACAAAAAGTTCTAAATACATACGGTACTTGTTTGTTTAATCTGTAGCCTGCCTTCCTGCTCAGGTAGCAGCCAAGGCAGCTAATAGAATTTTTCAAAAAAAATCTTAAAGATCAACACTAAAGTTAGTAGTAACTTACCAAGTAGTAAAACTTACCAAGGAAAAGTCTGGTGAAAGAGATGTGCCTTACAGATTTCTACATGCTGAGAGATTAAACAAAACTCTCAAGGGGCTCTATTTCATAGTCTAATAATAATGCCTTCTCCCCCATGCTGGATCTCCTATAAATCTTAACAAACCTCAGGTTTGTAATGGGAGAAGGACTGCCAGCTTGAAAGATCTGTACGGAATCACATATCAATAAAAGATCTAAGTAGGAGATCTAGGAAATCTATTACATAGAATTATATTCTGATCAAAGCAATTTAGTAAGGATTTAGCATGCCTTTCACTCGCTCCTGTTGGCAAGTATAAGATCTTTTCTAATATTGATTTTTAAAGAGATAAAACAAACCTAGTTTTAGATTTTTTTCTAGGTGGTGTTTCATTGCCAGGAGATAACCTACTAGAATACTTTAGTCCATTTACAGAACTAATGGAGATGGTGGGAAAATTCATGGATTAGAAACCCTATTTGAATCTTCTCTTCAGAAGAATAAATGATAAATATTGAGGGACTGAAAACAATATTGTTGATTTAAATTCATTACTGGAAAAGAAATTCAAAGCAGAATACTTTCTTTATCCATATCTTATATTTTAAGAATTCACCTTTTTTCTTTTCAAGTTTAGTTTACTTAGAACTGCTGATACCCTATAGATAAACTTTGAGAAAGAAACTTCTTCCTTGATGTTGGAATTGTGCTCAAAAACACACGAGCGTTTCTAAGACTTAAATGTTGAGATGCAACATGATCAGACAAGCCATTATATTAAAATCTAAAGACTAGTAATTTCTTTTAAGCATATTGTCAGACTTATTACAATATAGAACTTTTTGTTCAGGGTTCTAGAGCAGAATCCAGTACATTTTCCCTTACATCTTCTGCAATGAGGACTATGCTTAAAATGCTGGACTGGTTCAAGGGAAACCTAAGTTCAAGTCTTAGAGAGTCGTCGGTTGACTTTGGGCCAGCTACTTGTCTCTGTCTGATTTACCTGACAGAGTAAATTTCTCTACCTGATAGAGAAAACTTTGGGGAGTAAATTTAATATATGCTGCCTTGAATTCCTGGAAGAAAAATGGGAAATACATCTAACAAATAAATATATGTCTGGGATCCTGTTCTATTCTGTTTGCCAATTTCTACTCAAATAATATTCATGTAGAGATATGAGGATGAACAATGATGCTGTTCCTCCACAACCTCAAACTAGGTTGGTGATGATGATGATGATGACTCTCAACCACAGACCTTGAGGTGCTTTTGCAAAGCCCTCAGAAAAGCTAAAGCAGCATCTTTCCTTGTTATTCTATGCAGAGTGATTTTTTTCTTCAGAGCCGATAAAAACAAGAAAAAAAAAACAAAAGTGGAAAGAAATAAGTTGAGAACCTTACAATTCACTTTCAGATTGTAGTTACACCATTCTCTTAAATTTGCTTTTCACTTGACACTTGTCCTACCAGAAAAGCTCATTTTGTCTTAGATAACTAAACTTCTGGTTTCGGTAATGGTGTCATGAGTTTGTCACTATCTAGTATGGTGTTTCTCAAGATGTGTGGACTTCAACACCCAGAATTCCCCTGCCAGTCATGAATTCCCAATGGTTGGCTGGGAATTCTGCGAGTTGAAGTCCACACATCTTAAAGAAGTCAAGGTTAAGAAACTGATCTAGAAAGATCATTTAGCAAAAAGAAACAATGAGTTCATATGAAAGGATGTACTTCTGGCAATTTTTCTGTCTGTGCTCATTGCTGCCTCACACCTATGTCCAGTTAGAAGGTAAGAAGAATGAGATTGTGAAAATGAGAAGGGCTGCTGAGGAATTCACAAATGTCTTCCCAGCTGCAGCATCCCTGTTGTGGGATATTTTCTGTGAAATGTGTGTGGCTTGTCTCTTACTTTAAGAACTTGACTTTCTATGACAGCTAAAGTACCTTTATATACTTAGAGACTGTAAAACATCTATGAATTAAGATCGCCACATAATGTTTTAAGGACTTGAAAAACAGTGTAAATTCTTTTTAGATTCTTTTACATTGTTCAGTACATGTTAGCCCCTAATTTCATTTGAGACTGACTGTTTCATTGTACTGTTGCTTTTTTTTATTCTATGTATTTCAACTTTGTCTCTGAAAGATGTTTTTTTAATAAGTTGTTTATCACTCTGAACATTTCTCTCATATGCATTCTTGCCCCTTCAGATTTATGGCCATCCTCTATTCAATTTCTATTAAAAAGAGTATTCTTTAGAGTTGATTATGGTAAAGAAACAAAGTACATTGCAAGCTTCTTTGAAGTCATGGAAGAGATTTGACAGCACTCTAATGCAGTGGTCCCCAACTTTTCTCACATGGTGGGCCCATGGGGGGGGAGAGGAGAGGGGATGGTTTTGTGTGAGTGGTAGTCACATGCATGAATGGCCCAGTTCCAAATGGGCCACAGCCCAGGGGTTGGGGACCCTGCTCTACTTGGTCTGAAGGTATAGTCAGAACGAAATTGTGTCTTAAACAAGAGTTGACAACTGCTTCTCTGGACACTGTTATGCACTTGGTATAAATATATTGCAGACATGTGAAAACAATGTAAGAAGTCAGAGATCTTGTACAAGACCTCTGGTGACTTCTCCATGAGATTACAATATAGACTCTTGCAGAATCTTGTTGAATCTTGTGGCCTACAACAGTTTACAAATAATAAAAATATTTAAAAAACCACAGTTCAATTAAGACAGGTCAGTTAAATCAATCAATATGATAATGTGTCCATTGGGCAGAGAACTGGATCATAATATTCAGAGAAAAGTGAAATGCGGAGACTATCTACATATGACATACATAAAGCCATTGTTTCTCTACCATAGCAACTTGAAGATGTCTGGATTTCAACTCCTAGAATTTAAGGAGTCCAGACATCTTCAACTTGTTAAAGTTGAGAAACAATATGAATTGATATGAATTCAGAATTTCCAAATAGTAAAGATACAATAGCGTAGTTATGAATGTTCTCTCTTTGTGTGCATGTATGTGTGGTTTAAAAATGTCTTTCTGATTTTTATAAAACCAAGTAAAAAGAAGCATCTGATGAATGCTCAAATGCAAAAACTGGTCTCCTGCTGGAATTCAGCTTAATCTCAGTTTTCAAACATCTTGACCCATCTCTTCCCAAATACTTCAAATCCTGATCACTACTGGAAATATTCAGGAATCATTTTTTAAAATGCGCCTCGGTGCACAATTATTTGCTTATTGCATTCCCCCCCTTCTGTCTTACACTTGGCCCTTTGTTTCATTTTTTCAGTAATACATTTTCAGCAGGGATCTGTTTTATTCCCTCATGTAACGCACCATGTACATTGATGGGGCAATATAAATAATTAAGAACAATAATAATCACATGAATCTGGGACATCAGTATGATATCTCATTAAGGACAGTGACTTATTGATGTAGGAACAGAAGAACACATAACATTTTGTGGCACTGAGCTTTTACAGACAAGAAAAGCTATTAATTTTCTTCTTTAAAAAAAAAAGGAAAAGAGAAATCTTCACCAGTTACTTATCAATTTAGTTCAGAATTATAGCAATCACCATAGCTATTTTTGGTTGAAAGAGTGGCTTTCCCCAAAATTTGAATAAATTTTTATTCTTGTATTACTCTGATGTTGTGGAAAAATTTCAGAACAGTCTACCTTCTAGATATTCAGTTCACCAGATTTCAAAGTGATGGGCTTTTATAATTTTAAAACCATCAGGTCACCACTATATGAGGAAAACTCATTTATAAAATTACATGGTAGCTTGATTTAGTCCGGTTCATATACATTGACAAGTGCAACAAGAACAAGGAAAGTTTTATGTACCTGTAAGCACTCAAGCCACTATATTTAGGGCAGTTGATTTAAGCAAATCAAAGTTTTGATCTCAACTCTTAAATAGGCAAGTTTCTCTAATTGTTGTCTTATGTAGATTTCTTTATAAACAGCATACAAGAAGACTATTGTAAAGAGCCACATATGCTGAAGTCAATCATGGCAATGCCAGCCTTTTCTACTCATATTTCAAAGATCTATCTTCTAGTGGGATAGCAAGCTAATTGTGTACTTTTTCAGAAAACCAATGTATATCTTGGGCATTAAAAAGCAATTAATATACTGGGTAACTAATAGGATTATTTTCAGGCATTAAATATTACAAATTCCTGTACACAATTAGCTGACTGAACTGAGTGATGCAACCATCAGATTTCCCCATCCACCCATCATATGGATAATATTTATGGCTAGGATTATAGAGGCAGAAGAGTAGCAAGATTCTGTTACTATAACTGTTACAATAGAAGTTGTACCAACTACATGCCATTGGTTTCTTAGTCTATTATACTTTCTAGGCTTGACATAATTCTTGCAAGTCTGAATATGCTTCAACTCCCTACCTTTTCATCTCTGTGTAAGCTAGGAAGGGGCTTGTCTGAGTCATTTTTTTCAAGTTCTTGACCCAGGCTCAGCCTTCTTTCATCTGACCATTGCCTTGGGAGCAGCTCCTGTCCTTCAAGGCCATTCCCTCTTCCCATTAAAGTATAGGAAGATCTTGCAAAGCAGCCTTCTAAAGATTTAGAAAATATAATTTATTTCTATAATAATTGTTAGGAATAAGATTGGATTGCCTAACTATGTGTGTAGAAATAATATATTAAGATAACATTGTAAATGCAGTATGTAACTTTAAGAAGTGTTAATGTAGTAATACTTTCAGATGGTTGCATCAGACTATAACAATGACTAGGCAGAA